>JBAMJV010009386.1:0-84728 GCA_037951105.1 Echinarachnius parma
GTTGTGCCATTATTAGAGCAAGGAACAAGTCATTTCAGTTCACCACTACTTTTATTAGCTTAAAGAGTAAACGTAGTATTCAACACCATGTTAACACTATTTTGCCCACTCCTGGGGGTGTTTCACAAATATCCTAAGTTGAACTTAACTCTAAGTTGGACTTAAACATTATGGAAAGCCATTTGTAGCCTTGGAATAAAATATATTCAAAAGCAAAAACGCAAGTATTTTAGACTTTTCATAAATTTTACAGCAAAAACATGAAATCCCCTTGATAATAGAAAATATCAATGATTTGTATCAACATGTTATGCCTTTTAATAGAAATTTTACAAAATTGTTTCAAAGAAACTAACAGCTTTCCATAGTTTCTAAGTCCAACTTAGAGTTAAGTTCAACTTAGGATCTTTGTGAAACACCCCCCTGGTCTCCAGCAATAATAAAATAAAGGGACAAACCACCCATAAGCTATCGACGTGTTTGAGTCGGTATTCTATTAATGCTCAAGTAAAAATAATGTTTACAACAAGTTACAAATAGGCTATGAAATATACTTATCTTGTATCTATTAAAATCAAAATATTTGGCTTTCACTTAAAAGGAATCTTAGTAAAAATGTAACGTCATTTTGAAGGGTATCGACAAAATAATGAAATTTAATTCTTTAATTTTGACAGTGCAATGTACTTATGCCAATAGTTGCAGATCGCTCGTTTTAATTTGCTATTATTCTCATGTTACAAATTGGTTGCCATGTACATGTATATTGTATCCCGTGCCATACTCAGTGATATATATATGTATTGTTTGTAAAAGTATATGTATGTTTTTCTTTTTCTTTTTCGTTACGATATTGTTCATGCAATTTTAACATATTAGTCGTCATGTTACCGTCATAAGCGTAGGAGAGGGGGGGGGGGGGGGGGGGGGCTGCAGGCCAACTAGATTATTAAAAAAACGGCCATATTTGGGCAAAAGCGTCTCAAATTCGGTCCAAAATGTCATATTCGGGCAATATAACGTCATTTTTAGGCAAGCCATGGCATACTCGGGCAAACTCATGTCATATTTAGGCTTTTTTTTTGTTCGGACTAAACCTTAAAAGACATGATCATTTTTCGGGCATCAAAATGGGTGAGAGGACCACTTTGTTTCTTTATCATGTGGACGGATAATTATTCGAGCAAAGACGTTAACCCCCCCCCCCCCCCCCCACCCCACCCCCCTGAGAAAAGTGTGTTCCTATGCCCATCGTTTAAACGGTGCTTTTAAACTATGGAGTGATATACGTTTGTTTAGGACACCAAAATAAAGGTCGGTGTTCTCAGATGTAGACTTTTATATGGTTCCGCTAGTGAGCAAGAACCAACGTTATGAAGAATTTGCAAATAAGTATGATGTTCACTTATTACATGTACGTTTCTTCAAGCGGCAGTTCGTAGTTGTAGTCCATAATAGAATAGTTGACTTTAGATAATTCAAGACTCTTCATGTATGTTCAAATGTGTGTGTAGTATTGTTTGTTGGATATCCTTGCCAA
This sequence comes from Echinarachnius parma, assembly GCA_037951105.1. Lineage (NCBI taxonomy): Eukaryota > Metazoa > Echinodermata > Echinoidea > Clypeasteroida > Echinarachniidae > Echinarachnius > Echinarachnius parma. The sequence goes on from JBAMJV010009386.1 coordinate 1,541, forward strand.
ACGTGTTTATATTGTGTATAAAGCCCTCCGCACACAGAGCCGACTCGACCCGAACCGACTGGTTTTCAGTCAGGCTAGAGTTGGTTTCGCTCAGTAGAAGCCGATTCAACATGTTGAATCGGCCTCGAATGATCTCTGGCTGGCTCTTGACCGGCAAAGCAGGGGTCCTGGGGCAACGTATACTGAGCTAAACCAACTGAAAACCAGTCGGATCGGGTCGAGTCGGCTCTGTGTGCGGAGGGCTTAACTTTGATAATCGTGTAACATTCTTCATGCAATATCCCTTTATTGTAAAATCTATAACACACTATAATGCATGTATACTATTTTAAAGAAAGATCACACACAACTTAATTACATTTTAATTAATTCGCAAACGCCAAGACAAAACTTAATTGCGGGATCAGGTAGCACTCTGGTAAGGAATAAAAGCAGACTTAATTAGATATGTTGGATATGATACAAATTAATAAAGCGCTCGTTTTATGTCATGTTTATGATTTCAATGATTTAAATAGTGTATTGAAGAAATACAAATTATTATGAGACTATACAAATACAATGTAGTTTTAGTAAAAATTTCAAGCGCACTTTATTTGTGGTCAATTTGGATATGATGTTTTTTTTTTCACGAAAAAGTTTGTTTGATATAAATATCATCATAATAATGAATTATGCTTCTTTTAAAGGAAAAACAGATAGAAGCAAGTCCAGTGTAATTTTTGTCTACACTTACTGTGAATCTGTTTATTTGTGTGTACATTTTTGTTTATGATATTTTATTGTACGTATGTGTAACTGAAATAAAGACCGTAATAATGGTTAAAATAAAAATACATCAAATACCAGATATTATTTATTTGATTTTTATATTTATATTGTTCCATTTGATTTTCCAGGCGCATTTATAGATTTGTATCGTTTTTTTGTTACATTTCAAATTGTAATGCGTTCATTAATTGTGATGACCAACATGCCAAGTGCCCATATTCGTAACAATACACTAGCTTAGTTCAATACTAACTCAATTTGAGCTGATAGGGCTAAGTGTGCAACAAGAGATCAATTTCAGTTGCCAACTAGGTTAACTTTTAAGGAAATAAACAAATAATGCTTACTCATATAACCATCTTTATTTTGACGAAGAAAACATTAAGTTGCTTTTTTAGCTCTATCGTGTACAACAGACCACGAATGGAACTACATGTATGAGATAATGTGGTTATTATAAATACGGGCCCTGGAGACATTTGAATCAGTAAAGACAACGGCAACGCCGGAAAAAGAAAAAACATTGACGAAGAAAACATTGAGCTGCTTATTTGAGCTCTATCATGTAAATAGACCACGGACATGACGAATGGAATTAAACTAAGCTAGTTTGGTTTTACAAATATTGGTCCTGGAGACAACTTAATAAATAAACAAACATTTAACCCGTTCACAATGAATACAATGCAATACTTTTAATCCACACCATAATACACTATTTGTTACTATATCGGGCAAACATCAAGCAAGCTTTTAGGTTGTCGGAATAACCCTTTAAACAATAATTATGCACAACAAATAATTTGAAACGAATATAATAATCGGACTACTGTGACTATTAAAGGAACGTTGGTCTACGTATTGCTGCTGTCTGTAGAGAAAACAGCATAGCCGAAAAAAAGAAAAACAAATCTTTAATGATTCCAAGTATGTTTGTATGACGTCTTTGCCAAATCATGGAAATGATACACATTCTGTTATGTTCTTACGTAATACAAGTATTGTTGTAGTATAAAACATACATGTGAATACACCAAGGCTTTTTTTTCAAGGATTCCAAAATTCGATTATATTACATGCCTATCCAGTCTAATTATTGTGTCACGGAATATATAGGCTCGCCATGTTATGCCCATTGCCTTTTAATACTCCATTCAAAGGAACAAAGGAGAAGTCTTGCATTATTTATCAGCGGGATCCCATAATAACGCGAGTACAAGAGACCACTTGTAAAACGATAACAATCGTCCAGATCGATTGCATTCTTGCATTTTTCTACTCAATCGATAGTAAGGATTCGCGCTTATTCACTACTATACGGGTAAACTAATACAAACTCTTTACGTAACCATAGTGCCGAGATTAACCCTTTTAGATCCAAGTAATGAGTATAACGATACTTGTAAAGATATAGAAAGTGTTTTCATTCGCACACTGTATGCTTATTATCATTATTATTATTATTATTATTAAGCATTTAGCTACGATATTCATAGTAAACTATATCACAGCGCTTATACTAATATGCATAACAACACCATAACAAACATCGAACAAACAAAATAATAGCGAATCAAGTAGGAACTAGATACGTTTTAAGGAGTATAACGTATTATTATGCATAATTTAATATTATACTCCCGTCCAAAACTGTTAAAGTTCTGTTGTACCCACTCCCCCCCCCCCCCCCCCCCCCCAACGAAAAATACTGCTAATGCGCCAGAAGCGTTCCTAAACAAATGTATTTGATTTTAAAAGAATTTCCATCAGAGGCAACGTGGCGGACACACTGGGGCCATTCTTTGAAAAGTGAAACTTTTTCGGAAAAATTGAAGTTTTATTTTTCTGTAGTTTTGTTCCATTTTTGGAATGATCCATGTGTAAAGTTTCATGAAATACATGATTTGAAGTTTAAAATGAAACTTTTTTACTCATTTGCATAAATTTACATATTTCAATATTTTTCTAATAATCATAATTCAGAAAATAATCAAGATATCAAAGGATAATTAGCAATCTCATTCTTCTCACTTTCCTGTACAGGTTGATACCAACTTTGTAAAAATTCAACCTTTCATTCTTTTCTAAACCCGATATTATAAAAATTCCCATTTTTCCATTCATATTGTACATGTCACACACGTGACCACCCCAAAATGTCACACACGTGACCAGACGTTGCCACATAATTAAGTACTATAACAAAAAATGGTTTGATATAATTCTCATTCATTGCTATTGTTGTACTTACAAATGTATAGTACTTCTCTGGTAATAAGATGAACATTATAGCTATTCATATTTTAAAGAATTTTCCAAATTAAATTTAGTTATGAAAAAAGCGCTCCGTGCGAAGTCACACACGTGACCCATGCCATTTGACCTCTGACATTGAGTTACGTAATCCTTATAAAATCTTTTGTGTTAAGTTTGAAAGACTACAACATATTCAAGTCACATATGAAATAAAAATCATTATAGTCTCATACTTACTGAAATATAAGCATCCATTTCAAAATTTGTCATGTTTTGGGTCACACACGTGACCAAGAATGGCCCACTGGCATAATTTTTGAGGGGGCGTGGGGGCTGCTGCTTCCCCCCTACAAATAAAATCAAGTATGATATATTAGGAAATTGAGTCACAAGACAACATATTCAAAGTGTGTATACGTATACTTATATTTATTATGTTAGATCAGTGCGCATCTTCTTATGCTTGGCATAAAACTTCTCAATAATTAGGCTAAACAGTGTTAAAGGTACACTTGAGTATTGGTACTTCCCGAAATGCCCCTTGACACTTAATTGGTTGCTTTCATTTCCATTTGAAAGTACCTTGAATAAAACAATGTAAAAGGAGAATCATTCCCTTTCAAATGCTCGTATAGTTGAAAAATTTGATTTCAAAATATTGTATTCATAAGTCTAACCGGCCGGTGGATATTTTGCCTTTTTAGAAAAATACAAAAAATGCTTATAGACTACTTTGAAGGGAAAAAAATCTAAATAGGTTTTTAAATAGTTGTTGAGGATATCTCTATTGAATCATTATTTTAACAAAACATTAAATGCACAATTTTGTATGAACAAATCGCTAAAACCAATGAGTTTTTAGAGAGCGCCCTCTTGAGTTGTAACGGCTCTTAAAAAAGAAAATTATAACAGGGTTTTTACTTACGGTAGTCGTTTGTAATTGTGTATACCTTTCAAGCATGGTGGAGTTATAACTATAAGTTTTTGCCGTAATTGTGTAGTTTTTGGTTACTAAAGTTAAGTTTGACCAATACTCAACTATCCCTTTAAGCGCTGAAAGATGATATTGTATCATAAATAGGCGATATACATGTATAAATCGAACCTATTATCATTATTATATTCAAACACAATGTGAGAATATCGATTTGACATAATTATAACTGTGCAGAGACATAGAAATACAAACGTGAATCAAACCAATCAACGATTCCATTAGGCATGACAAAAACGCAACAATGATATTTGATGGTGCTATACAAAATGAATTTACCCCCTCACTCTTAGAAATATTGGGTAAAGCTTGGATACATAAGTGCCCTCATTGATGGGTAAACCAAAACTGCATTTCTATGCCCAACGGCATAATATTTTGTCCAATTATTGCTCATTCTTACCCAAAATGAACAGTAATTAGGTAAGAATGAGCAATAACTGGACACAATATTATGCAGTTGGGCATATAAATGCCCAGTTTTGGGTTACCCATCAATGAGGGCACTTATGTATCCAAGCTTTACCCAATAATTGTCTAAGATACGTACACGAACTAGGACATCAAGGGGCGGTATTCTACTAAATTTATAAACTAAGGCTGGACTAAGTTCATAACCTTTGACTAACTAATCCACACCTCAGATTAGTTAAACCTGCAAACTTATCACTTATATGCTGGCTTTAAGTCATAAACAGGCCTACCAGAATACGAAATTTTAGTCCGGACTAAAGTTATCAACTTAGTCGGGGGATAGTCGACACTTAGTGAGCACTTATAGGCCGGACTAATTTAGTAGAATATCGGCCATTACATTTAAGGTGTACGGATTCCGTGTTATATGGTATTCTACAGTGTATAAAACATAGTACGATCCCAATTAAAATACAAGCAACAATTACTGAATACGATATAATATTTTCATTATACATGTTCTTAATAAAATGGAAATTAATTCAATCATCTTATTAGAAATATAATTCTCGTTCCAAAGTAGCAAAATACGGATACCACCACAACTTACTCAAACACCTAAACAGTTTAAACTTTAAGTTTAAACTCTGACCAACGTTATTACTTGAAGAAACACTTTTACAAAAATTACAAACGACTAAACTATTAGTAACATAAATAATCAAGTGGGTTATTTACTTTTGAAAACTTAGCCAACAAATCATTACGGTATGCGTATCCAATAAACAAGACAGACATAAACTAAGCGTTAACTTTATGTCGGGCAAGCTTGACGTACAAAAACACTCAATAATAAACAAAGTATGATACATTATGATAAATCTATGAAATAAGTATATGAGTTATATCCTGAGTTAGTCGCATGCATGTTGTAAGATTCTGATTTATATAACATTCATTTCTAATATAATATTAGAAATACACTCACTTCAAATTCTAACTTATAAACATAAATATAAACAATCAATGGCGTAGCGTGGTCGGACTGATTGGGGGGGGGGGGTGGGGGGGGGGGCACGAAATTTATTGGGGGGGGGGGGGGGCACGACATTTATTGGGGTGGGGGGGGTACACCTTATGTCTTTATTTTGTCAAATTATGCCCCCGTGCCCCGTTACGTAGCTACGCCACTGGAAACAACGCAAAATATATTGTATAATCTACACGATAATTTTAAAATTATTTTTCATATATAGTTTGATATAACACTTACACAAGCTAAGGTGCAATTATTTCATTACATAATAGACTGAGCGTGTTTCTTATTCCAATAGTTTCTGTTCCAATGTTGTAAGTCGTTATCTTTTTTTCCTTACACGTTTTAATACAGTGTAGTAACAAATATTAATAATGACAATAACAAATATTTATTAAGCGTATATCACACCAAAATAGGGTCTCTATATAATGTGCATGATTATGTTATGCTTTGCTTCATTAAAAAAACAAACTTTTAACTATCTAAGTAAATTCCTTTTTTTTTTTCTTTTTTTTTTTACAAGCGAGTCAGATTCGAGGTCGAGTTTCTCTTGACACCTTCCTCGCTAACGGTGATGGTGGTGATGGTTGGCTCCACCTTATCGACGCTCGACGCATCTTCATCGTCGCCCCCGTTCACCGGGTGATCACGAATAGCCGCCATCGCCTCCGTGATCGATAACCGGGTTGATGACGGCCCCTCGTCGTCGTGTGACTGCTCCGCTTCGAGGTCACCTGCTTCATCACGTGACTGCTCGCCTTGTCGGGCAAGCTTAAGGTCGGACGCGCTCATGCCCTGGTTGACGTAGGCGGCGCTGTCCTGTTCACCATCAGCCGGGGTGGGTTTCCGCATTTGGGTCTTGATGGACGGTATGGTTATCTTGAATATAATAGATCGAATTCGTATTTGAATTTAATAAAAACTGAAAACGGTTGTTAGTAAATTAATCAAATGACTTAATTTATATGAGATCTAAATTTGCAATAAATGTGGTTTGGTTTAAATAGAATGCGGCTAAATGAATTAGATTTGATTCCGTTTTTCAAAATTTCTAACGTCATAAAAGCAAAATAATAAATACTAACGGATATTTTCTGAAAGGAAACACTTAAACGCATGACAAGCTAGCCACAAATACGCATGTATATATTAGATATTGAATGTCAACACACTTTCATATCGTATATCGACAAAACTTTTATACCTGTACAAATCACAAGAGAAACAAAATTACCTTTCGGTGACCGCATCGGAGGGTCAGATAGTGTCCGAAGCACCAGAGCCCCACGCCACGAACCAGTGACTGACCACCGAACTCCTTACGTCGCTTGATCTCCTGCTTGAACTCGGCAATGTCACGGTCAACCTGGAGAGGAGAAAACGGAGGACGGAAATTGCAACAAAGCGGTTTAAATGAGATATTATTGAAGCCAGGCAGAAATGGCCGACTTCTTCTTCTTCTCCTCCTGCTTATCATCCTCTTTCATTTTCTTCTCCCCTTCCTCCTCTCCTTCTCTCCACTTCCCCTCCTCCTCCCATTCTTAAACACCTTCTCCTCAGTCTCTTTTCCTTCTCATTCCTTCCAGTTCACATTATCCTTATTCTCCTTTCTACCCTCTCTTCCACCTTCCCTTCCCTCCTCTATCTCCATATCCTCTCCTTCCCACTTCTCCACATTACCCCCCCCCCTTAGTCATCCTTTCCTCCTTCACTTTCCTTATCTGTATCTCCATATCATCCTCCTCCCCTCCTTTTCCTTCCTCCGATCATAACTAATTGAACGTGTCTACATGCACACACCAAATTAATCATCCATTTAGTGATCCATCTTACCTCGTCAATCTTGTGTCTGAGTTTGGTTTCTTCCTCCATATTCGTTCTCCTTCCTGTCTTCTCCCCTCATTCTCCTCCTTACCCACACCCTTCTCTTCATTATATGTCCTCCCATCCTCCCCTTTCTCCTCGCCCCTACCCCATCTCTTTCTCCTCCTTCTCCTCACCCCTTCTCCTCCTTTTTATCTTCACCTTTCCCCTCCTTCAATTCTCCCCATCCGTCCCTTCATCCACATCTACTCCCCCTTCTCCTCCTCCCTCTCCCCCTCCTCTTCTTCTCGTTCCTCTTCTCCTCATCTCCCTTCTCCTTCTCTTTCCATCCCCACTCTTCACAACCTTCTCCTTCTCTTCCCGTCTCACCTCGTCGATCTTGTGCCTGAGTTTGGTTTCCTCGTCGACCTCCTGATCGTATATCTCCTGGAGCGATCTCATCTGCGAGTTGCGTCTCTGATGCCACGTCCCTCGGATCGCGTGAAACTGAAATAACCAACAAACAAAACAAAACGTACGAATGGAGTAGTAGGAATGGTATGAATCACTCTTTCAAATGAGGACATGAATTGTATGATTGGCGAATATTGAACATGAGACTCTGGATCGCAAGGAACAGATAATTGTTATCAACAAGTATATAAGCAATCTGATCTGCGAAATGCTTCTCTGCTACCACGTCCCTCGGATCGCTTGAAACGAAAATAACCAAACAGAATGAACAACAAACGATGTGGGATTATAGAAGGGGATTTTCTGAAACACTATTTACAAGGAAATGAGGAAAGAAAATGTATGTTTGGCAAATATCGAACTTGAGACGCTGCATGGATGGCATGGAATAGATATTTATTACAAACACGAAAGCTTATCTGCGAGTTGCGTCTCTGATGCCACGCTCCATAATGCAGGTTAGAAGGACGACACATAAACATTCCTCCGAGAAAAAAAAATTAATCATTACCCAATCCACGATTTAAGTTTGGACAAAGTACCTTAGGTGCGTACACGATGATCAACACAAGCGTAACTCCCGTCCAAGCCATAGCCCCAACGACGGGGTAGCCGACGGCGGGGTTATTTCCCATGATGAAGGCGAGGGGGGAACTGATGATGGCGAAGGTGACGGAGATGTAGACGGCGATCCCGTTGACGAATGTGTCGTTGAGGGTAATGATCGACATCGCACGCGTCTCGTACGACAGGAAGGCCCCTGTATACGGGTGATCAAAAATCAGAAGTTATATATATCATGCTCTTTCCTCCTTGTTTGTTCTATTCTTTAGGTCCATCACCAAAATCACCACCACCACCACAACAACAACTACAATGACTAAAACAACAACAAAATCATCAACAACAGAGATTTAGACTGTCACGACAATCATAACCACCGTCACCTCTATAACAACAACATCAACGACAACACAAACACCAAATTCAACACCAGCACCAACAACATGAGGTGCTTACCAAAGAACCTTACTTTAACAACAAATACAACAAAACAACAACAAAAACAACATCAACACAGTGATTTACACGGTCACAGCAATCATGATAACCACCATCACCAACAATAACACCAACCAACAACAACAACAACAAAAACACCAACTTCAACACCAACCAATCATCAACAACGACACCAACAACATTGGGTGCTTACCAAAGGACCTAACTTTATTAAAAAAAAAAACACAAAACACTACCAGCCCCCCTCCCCCCTCGCTACACCACCGCTGTTGAAAACCTCACCTAGGAGTAGAGCTAGTCCGATGAAGCCCATGATTGCGATTACAAAGTAGATGGCGTCGCCTCTCAGACAGTACTCAACCTCGTAAATGTAGCGAGTATTCACGTCTTCGTTATACTGCAATAAATCAGGTCAAATATCACATTAATTACATGAAGCTTATACTCCTAATATGTATGTAGAAGTTTTTTAAGCCCCCACGTTAACATTCTTTTTGGATTTAGATATTCCCTTTACTTTCTTTATAAAAGCTTAAGATTTAATAAGCCACAGAAATATCAATGAAGCATTATTTCCAGAAGTGAACCAAGAACACCAAGGAGCATCATCCACAAGATATGATTATGTAAACCATGGCTTAAAGTGAACATTGAAAAAACAGGCGAACTGAGTGTATCAAATGTAGAAAAATGATTGAAAACATGTTACGTTGCATTGATTGCGATAGAATGATTCATTGTTTTACCTCGGTCCATGCAATAGCGACTTCCCGCTTGATGGGGAACCATATGGTCCAGATAACGAGGACGACGATGCAACATACGACGATCGTCAGCATGCACTGCACCATTATACCCCAGTGACTTCCCTGTGATGATGATGATGATGATGATGATGATGATGATGATGATGATGATGATGATGATGATGATGGAGAAGTGGAGGAGGAGAAAGAGGAGGAGGGAGAGGAAGAGGAAATAAATGGTCAAGAACATAATGATTACGAGGATGATGACGCATTATACGACTACAACAGCTGTGGAAGATGATCGTCAGCATGCACTGTACGATGATGCTCTATAGTAAACCCCCCCCCCCCCCCAAAAAAAAAAAAAAAAAAAAAAAAAAAGAAGAAGAATACAAATAATAAATAATAATAATAAAATAATAAGAGATAAAAGGGTGCGAAGGAGAGAGAGGAGGGTGATGAGAAGGAAGATGAGTAGGAATATAAGGGAAGGAGGATGATGAGGAGGAGGCGGAGAAGAAGAGAAGGAAAAGGAGAAGAGAGAAGGGGGTGGTGGAGGAGGAGGAGGAGAAGGTGGAGGAGGAAGAGGAGGAGGAGAATAAGAGGGGGTGACGACGAAGCGAATGAGAGGGGGAAGGAGGAAACGTCGAGTATGAGAAGGGGGTGGTGGAAGGGAAGGGAAAATTGGGGTAGGAGGAGGAGGTGGAGGAGAAAAAGTGAGGGAGATGGGAGAAAAGGGAGCAGATTAAAAGTAGATTATTAAATGATAAACGTATGGCTAGTTTTGTGTGCAATAATCAAGGATGCAAACATCATTAAAGGGATAGTTGAGTTTTGGTATACAGGGCGCTACACACATTTTTTTTTTTGTGAGATAATGAACCAGAACGTCAATGACGTAGCGCTCATCCGCCATCTCGCAACATCAAATATCGCAAATTTCATGTGGTACACTTTTCAACTGGACAAAAAATAAAAATTGGATGCCCTGGAAGGGACATAAAAAAAAAAAAAAAAAAAAATTAGAGTGAAAAAAAAAATAAATTTGACGCCCCGGAAGGGACATGGGAAAAAAAAAAAAAAAAAAAAAAAAAAAACAACAACAAAAAACAAACAAACAAACAAACAAACAAACAAACAAAAAAAAAATAAATAAAAATAATAATAAAAAAATAAATAAATAAATAAAAAAATAAATAAAAATAAATAAAAAAATGAAAAAATAAATAAATAAAAAAATTAAAAATTACCATAATTAATGAATGGAGAAAAATTTCAAAATTCTGTGTAGAAGTTCAGTGTACCAAAGTTAGCTCTACCAGATAAAGCAAACCAAATCAAAATCGGTCGAGAAATGAAGGAGAAGAAGCATTTTTTGTGATTTCGAATAAATTTGCATAAATTACCATAGATAATGAATTTCACGATTCTGTGTAGAAGTTTTAAATCCCCCTCCTAGCCCTATCATATGAAACAATCAGAATCAAAATCGGTTGGAAAATAACGAAGAAGAAGCATTTTGAAAACTGTGGACGGACGGACGGAAGGACGGACGGCGGACGGACGCCACGCCATGGCATAAGCTCATCGGACCTTTCGGGCCGGATGAGCTAAAAACTGAGTGTCAAATTAAAAAGAGCATAATAAACCTTATTTGATCAAAATCGGTTCAGAAATGGCTGAAATATCCATAAACATAACCATTTGTAATAAATGTGGGGCCCCACAATTATTCAACAATTTTGAACCAGCCGTTAAAAAAAATCCAAAATCATTCAAAAATTTATGAAAGAGGTTTTTAAATCGTTGTTGATTATCCCTCTATCTAATCACTATTTTAACAAAACATTCCATGCACAATATTTTATGTAAAATGGTTGAAACCGATGAGTGTTTAGAGAGCGTCCTTTTGAGTTTTAACGGCTCTTTTTGAATGATAACAGGCTTTTTACTTAGTCATTTGTAATTTTGTACTCTCTTTACCAGAACTCAACTATCCCTTTAATGCATCGTTGTTCTTTATTTTAACCTTGCAATCGTAAAACAGCACCAATTTAATTACAATTCTTTACATACATGTACATACCGGTTTCCAAAGGTTAGCCTTCGACACCAGGAGTTTGTGAGCACGATATATCTTAGCAAACAGTGATCCGTATGCCAGGCAGAAGCTAAGCGTCACGAACCAAACTCTCACCTAGAAAGAAACAATAGCGATTTGCGTCTAAGCTCACATACATGTATATCGAATTTCAATTGAGTTAAAAAGGTTAAAGGTTAAATAAGAATGATATCAAATGAATGAAAACTTTGTTCGTGATTAAAAAAATCTTAAATGATTAATAGCATTTAATGAGTATATAATTTAATAACGATACAAATAATTTAATTCTGGTGAAACTAACTTACTTTGCAGAGAATAAGTTGGTTGCCAGGACCGATGACGTCACTGGTAAGTCCCATGAGGAATACGGAGATGTACATCCCCAAGCATCCAAACTGACCAATCACAAGGAAGAGCGGGGAGGCTCGAGAGAATGCACTGAATTTTAAAAACAAATTGTAACTTAATCAAAGAAGTGAATGAGAAAAGGCATATTATAATCAACAGCTTCACAATGGTCCTTTTTTATTCGTCTGTCTTCATCAATTATTGTGTAGATGTACAACCCTAAAAACCCAACCTGACCAATCACAAGTACGAACAGAAAGGCGCAAGAAAATCCCTACTTTGAAAAAAAAAAGGCAGGAAATGAGGTGGCAGGAGAGTCAATTTGGACCTTGATGTAGCGTGGTCAGACTGATGAGGAGGGGGGGGGGGGGCATACTAACTATTGAAGGGGCACACTTCATGTATTTATTTTTTGTTAAGATTTCCAACTCGTGTTTTTTTGTTGTTGATCGCCAGCAATTTAGACAGGTTTTTACTTACGATCGATCCCAGTGGGTGAACGTAGTGGCGAGACACATGAGGCAGAGCAATATTCCGGCAGCACACAGCCCAGCGGCCACGTACAGGTAGTCTAGCGGGATGCCAGCCGACCGGAGCTCCTCCGTCGTCTGGTCTTTGGGAGGCCCGTCACCTGCAGCGGAAAATTTAGGGCTTCAATTAAGATACTGCCCACCTTTTGCGAGCCAACATTCAAAGCTGCAAGATTATTGTCTCATATGAAAGAACATACAATTAGAGAGCTAGTCTGAGAATATTAGGACTTGAAAATATATTTTAGTTGATATATATATTTTTAGAGCTCGAAAGAATGAATGGTTGCTGCGACTGTTTAATTACTCATTTGCAGACCCTTTATTGTATTTCGTATTAGTACTTGATAATCACAAACCAAATATTACATTTATTTTGGCTTAGCACAATCGAAGTGATCAGATTGTTGGTGTATCGTCTTTTAACTTGGTAAAAACCCACGTAATATATCATTCATATAGTCGGAAATGAGCCTGATAGTTTGACTATACAAAGCGGTTGTTTTTTCTTTAATCATTTCAATTCTGTATCACTGTGAACTTAAGAAAAAATGTTTATGGGACGTTTGACTAAACTTGAAAATGCTTGTAAAAAACGGATACTGTCTTTAAAAGACAGTTGACGCAGAAAAGCGCTCCGTAACGCTTTTCGGCATGTAGATAGACAACAATCCGAATTCAGAACATGTAAGTTTCTGACAGCACATGGAAATATATAAATATGAAAGACCTTTCACCCATTATGATCTTTGGTTGTGAAGAACACTAAAAAGAAACTCGTCACGGATACGTTAAAGGGGTATAGTTGATTATATGATTATTGTCAAAATGACAGAATTTACTTACAACTCTAGCGGTTTTTGCATACCTTGTTTTATTCCTATTAACAATAGAAGCATGGAACGGGCTTGGGTTCTCCGAATTTTTCTTTCGTTGTAAAAATATTCATGATTACGACGTTTGCATAATTATGGGAGTCGTCTTGGAAGCGCTTCAACTGCATATACGAAGTTATGGCAACGAATTAGCAAATACCATCTTGCATTGTTACTCATTACTCGGTCATATGAAATGTTCACATCAGAGCGCTATCAACGAGCTCTGGTTCAGTGGACTTATCGCACCACTCAAATTTCATATACATTTAATAAACGCTACAACTTTCTGTCATAATTGTCGATAACGTTTCATAACTAGATCCCTTTAAGTAATTCGGTCGAAAATGATACACAACCACCCACGCGCGTATGACTTGTATGTATTCTTTACCATTTGCTATAAATCGACAATACAACAAAGGAATCATTCGAAACGTGGCAAATGTTGAGATGCGCGTCGAGTGCTACTGTGACACATCATTAATTTTTATTCTATTTTAATACCCCAACAGTGAAAACGAAAGTGCATTCATAGAATTACATCATGCGCATTCGAGTTATCATACAATGCTACAAGAATATGACTATTCATGTAAATGCAGATGACTTCTCCTCCAATTGACGACATTAAAAAATAAAATAGATTTATCTAAATTATTATGTAGCTTTTCAATACTGTTTTGACATGCGCTGCGGCATAGTTTATAAATAGATAGCGCATTAGAATGTCTGGGGTCCGTTGCGCAGTCAAAGCCGACTCGACCCGATCCGACCCGACCCAACTGGAAGCCACAGTCGATCCGATTCAGTCGTGGGTGAGTCAACATGATTGTTAAGCCCGGCGCAGACAGAGCCGACTCGACCCGATCCGACTGGTTTTCAGTCAGGCTAGAGTCAGTTTCGCTCAGTCGGAGCCGATCCAACATGTTGAATCGGCCTCGAATGACCTCCGACTGGCACTTGACTGGAAAAACCGGAGTCCTGAGGCAGCGCAAACTGAGTTAATCAGGCTGAAAACCAGTCGGATTGGGTCTAGTCGGCTCTGTCTGCGCCGGGCTTTAGGCCCGGCGCAGACAGAGCCGACACGACCCGATCCGACTGGTTTTCAGTCAGGCTATAATAGAGTCAGTTTCGCTCAGTCGGAGTCGGCTCTGTTTGCGCCGGGCCTTAAATTGGGCCCGATTGGCTTCCGACTGGCAAAATCGTAGTCTTGAGGCGACGCACACAGAGCCGACCTGACTGAAATCTAGTCGGGAATGGGTCGAGTCGGCTCTGTCTGCGCCTGGCTTTAGTCACATGATCTTGACTTGCAATTAATTTCACATTTACAATCGATTATAACACTTTCTACAACTGGGCCTAATTTAAATAGTACGCTGTATCTGTCTTTATACATGTCTTTGATCGAATATCCTTTCTTAATACCGTAAAACGTTATTTCCTCGATCTATTCTGCTTGTGGTTCAAGGGACCATCGTAATAATCTTCCGAAAGTAGTCTACTTATACATAAACATTTGAATGAAGCCGCTTCGTTCGTGCTGAGTGCCATTTGGGCTCACCATTATTTCAAGTGAAATCGAAACTGCTTTATGTATATACAAATTTCATCCTTAAGTCATATGCTACTATACAATAATGTCATGACCAGTCATGTAATTAAGTTGTGCGTACCAAAAATGATGACTCTTTGATCTATCAAAGAGTCATCATTTTTGGTACATAACTGTACATTATATACACTATTGCAATACATGAACATGTATTTTGTGCACTATCCCTATACAAAATAATGTACTACAATATGTTCAAAGAAAATTACATTTTATTTTAAAATACATGATTAATCATTAAACACACCCTCTTTTCCCGTCGGCTTATCCCTTTCATGGTCTCCACATCGAGACTAGTAGAACTTGTCCATTTCATGAGCTAAAGGGACTAAGCAACATTGTTCAAATCCTCAAAATTGACTTGGAACTCTAGTGGTTCTATCATACCTTGTCATATTCATATTAACAATAAAAACATGGGACAGGTTTCGTTTTTTTCAAATTTCGATTTCGTTCAAAAGATATTTACGATTGTTGAGATGTTAATTTAAGTGCTGAGATGATAATTTAAGCCGCGTTCAAAGTAAGTGCAGTGAGTTAGTGAATATCATTTAGCATTGTTGCTCATATCTCAGCAAAAAAACATCAAATTAACGTGAAATGTTCACACATTACATTGTGAACAATCACTCCAATACACATTCTTATTAATCACCCATTACTTTTTGCTCTTGCCAACAAAGTTACTAGGTTCCCCGACATGCAAATGCATGTTATCTTCAGATTATCTGTATTAGTGTACACATCAAATATGTGTAAACTATTTGACCTAAATATGCTTCTTATATTTATAAATCAATTATTTGATTCATCTTGGTATGCCCCACCTCTTAAAAAAGAAAACTCCCCAGAGTGAAATTCTGCCTGTGACCTCATCTGTCAATCACAACTCAGTTACTTATATAAGATGAACAATACACCTTCGCCCAGGATGAGCGACTTGCTCACAATAGTATCACATCTTTGAATACACTATATACCAACTCACACTTTCAATTTCAATAGCAGTTGCTATGTCAGAAAACCTCAACCATCATGAGGACAAGGAAGCACTAATAAGCTATTAACATCATGTCAATCACTGGTCAGCTTACATTAGATTACAAAAGAAAAGGAAAACAAGAGCCTGCATGACCTGCATGCTTCCATACAAAAGCTTTTCAATGCATTTCTTGTCCTAATAACTGATGGGCTTTTCTGACATAGCAACTACTATTGAAATTGAAAGTGTGTTAGTAGTTGGTAGTATATTCAGACATGTGATACTATTGTGAGCAGGCGTTCAGCCTGGATGAAGGTGCATTGTTCATAAGTAATTGAGATGTGTTTGACAGATGAGGTCACAGACAGAATTTCACTCTGGAGACATTTTTAGTGGGCGCTCCCAATGTGAATTTTGAAGCTGATTTCTTGTTTTAATTCTGTTCTCATTGAAAAAATGATTGTAATAATCGGGATCCACAGGAAAAAACTGTCCCTGATAGGCTAAAATTCACTTTTCAAGTGATTTCCATGTCATAGAACCTTTAAGTGCATCCTCCTCTGATGTCCCTTCTAATCACGTCTATATAAACACTTTGATTTGACTCTTTCTTTCTACCTAGCAACTTTGCATCAATGTATTATTATTAGTAAGAGAGAAAAAAGGTCTATACTGCAAGTCCAAAGCTTTGGTAAAGATTGCGTCACTACCGCTGAAAACAATTAAAATCAGGGCCTTTTGAATAGCAGGGCCTGATAACTATTCGGACTGCCCAGTTGAAAGAGGACGAAATAAATATATAAACATTGTGTTGTTTAAACCATTAATATAAGATATGCAGGGTGAAACAATCAATGCCAACATTTCGAGCAACACATTCATGACACATTCATACTGCAAAATGTACTATGTCAAGATGTTACTATGTATTCAGTTATATCGTTTGGTTTGCGCTTTTGAGTTTTTTCCTGCGTCGCTTCGATCATCATCGTGTCGACATTTGTATCGTTTGGTATTCGCGTAAACGGGCATGTCGGCGCCAACCATGTTTGGTGAAAAGTGTTCCTGCGTCGCACCGACGTCACTCTTGATTGTCTTGTCCGTCTCGTTGAGAATATGATTCATTTCCATGTAATCCGACGATATCGTGTCTCCCTCGATTTCGGCGTAGTCGTCTTCCACGCAGGCATAGTCATCTTGCTCGCAGATGGACGCCGTGAACGACTTCAGTGAGCGTTTGTCCGCCGACACCGAGTTGCAGAAGTTTTCAATGGAACCGGGGAGGTCCCAGCTCTTTCTGTTGAGGTCACACGGTTGATTTCTCGAGTGATTCTTCGGCTTACTGTACAAGGCCGACGTGCTGCTCGCCGACTTCATGCCACGGTATTTCCGCTGCTGCGCCGCTGCTGTGAAGGGCGTCTTAACGGCGTCATCGTCGCTGTGTCTCCTGTTAAACCGCGACACTGTATGTGACCTGATGCGTGATCGCTTCTCCCCTTCGAATGCCTCGCTGTCGATCTCTTCATATGGGTCTGGATAGTTTCCATTCATCTGATTTGCTGATTGCTTCGAGAAATCCATCTCCGTTGGCGTAATTTCACCGCAGCTTCGACACCGCGGTAAGTAGTGCTTCGGTGGGTATCTCGCGCGTCCGTCTTCTGTATTAGCCTTCAGCAGTTTGTTGGGCATGGCATACAGTGGAAGCGATGTTGAGGGACGTTGGATAACATCAGGATGCTGGAGGTTCGGGTGCAAGTCTTCCTTGCCTCTTTGAAACCTTTCTCCTTCAAGTTGCCTGTCCGTTTCGCGTCGGGTTCTGGTCGTACTAGAACGTCTCCGTTTTGACCTTGCCATAAAGACAACAAGGAGCGCCAACACGATAATAACGACGACAAGGACTACCAATACAATCATTATAGTAACTAAGAGAGATAGCGTACCAACGCCAGGTGCCGTGTTGCTGCTTTCTGTTTGTGTTTCCGTAGTTATTGTTGGTGTCATCGCCGTTGTCGTTGGTGACGTACGAACCGTCAGCTCTGCTAAACCATTAAGGGTGTAAACCGAGCCGTTTGTTTGACCAGGCACATGAGGTACTTCATAATAGCATTCGTACACGCCGGCGTCGGAAGGTTGTAGGTTAGAGATATGGAGAGTGTATCTTGTAATTGGTCCCCCTTCTTCTGCCTTCACATAAAACTTTCTGCTATTTACATAGGGAAACAGCGTGCCATCTCTGCTGATCCACGTGAACGTGGGAGTCTCCTTGGACCAGAGAATGTTGTAGCCACCAGCTGTCGTCGTCACATCACAGTCGAAGGATACAGACCCGCCCACTGCACCCGAGGTGTCAACTGGTCCTTTCACTAGCTCTGGGTGTTGGGCATCCGTATGGACTACAACACCACAAAAGAAACACAAGCCAAGAAGCCACAGTATTTTGAAATTGACGTCACAAAACATTATGCCAGGCCGTTGTAAGTTTGATAACTTTAATAAAGTTATATTAAACACACGATTTAATACTGCTAATGAATGTTTATACACTATTACTTAGTGACCAATTCATGTCCAACTCCAGAACGAAAATCAGTCAGCCGACAATAATTTTCATGTACGGTTCACGCTGTATTTTGTTCCGTAACGCCACATATCCTAAACTCTGATGAGACGAAAAAAGTGTTCTCTGCGGTGTTACCTGTCATTTTGATCAATACAAACTTAGCCGAACCTTTCAAAACAGAGATAAAATATACATAAGTTTGTGGTAAGAGGGCTACTCACTTTCGGGTATAGTTTTGACGCGGACAAGAATATTTTATTTACGCGCAGTTTCTGTCCTAAACATAAATCTGACAAAAATGCATCACTCATCTCGTCTCATCCCAGACCATGTCATACCCATGGCTTTAAGGGATCTAGTAACTTTGTCGACATGTGCAAAAAGTGATGAGTGGTTGATACAATGTATACTGTTGTTGTCTGATATGTCTACTGGGTGTTGTGAGAAAACTTTAAGTTAAAGGGTACCACCAGCCAAAAAAAGGGAAATAAAAAAAAACCGAAACCGGTCCCATGCTTTTATTGTTAATACGGATACAACAAGGTATGACGAAATCGCTAGAATATCAATTGTATTTTGAGGATTTGGACAATGTTAATTAGTCCCTTTAAGAAATGCGCACCAAATATTTAGTAGGCACCGGGTTAATACAATGCATTAACGATCTCCTTCAAGTTTACTATCAACTTGAAGTCACCAAAGTGCATTTTGGGCGATGTTTTATGTTGGTGCCGTGTTTCAAAACGTACAATGAAAGCGAAAGATGATACAAGGATATTGTTAAGGGCCGGTCACATTTACGGTAGTGGACGTAGTTGAACGTAGTGGAGGCTAACGTAGTTGAACGTACCGGCATTAGTATCGTACCGTAGTTGTACGTGATGCTAACTTGGTATTAACTCGGGGGAGCATGTGATCTTCGATTTAATTAATGTTCAAAAGAGCGGTACGTTAAACTTAAAGGCATCCGTGATGCTAACGTACTAAACCGAAGTCTAACGAAGAGGCTGACGAAGTCTAACCTAGTCTGACGTACTTCTCAACCTACTCAAACGCACCCTAGCGTACTTTAACGAACTTTACCGTGCAAACAACAGCATCATCATTCTTGGTCCAGGCATGTTTCAGCAACAAAATTACACAAATTTCACAGAACTGCTCTGTTTGAAAAACAAGCGCACAATGACCGTACCACACCGCGGGCTAGCTGCATACTCCGTGAGGAGTTGCTATTTACCGTAGTTTGACGTTCTTTAGCGTAGTCTAGCGTAGTGGCTACCGTTGTCTACCGTACCCAAGCGTAGTCAGACGTACCACTCCGTACCTGTCCGTGAGCAAGCTGCATCCATATTAGCGTAGTTTATCGTACTTGAACGTACTTAACCGTACCCTTCTGTGGCTCATCGCCGTACCTTAACGTAGTTCAACGTAGTTTAACCTAGTTTAACGTACTTACACCACGTCTGACCCACGGTAAGTTACCCTACGGATCACTACGTCCACTACCGTAAATGTGACAGGCCCTTAAAGTGGATCTAGTAGAGTCATGTGCATTTCTGTGATCTGATGTGTCCACTAAGTATGTGGGAAATTCCATATTAAATATTTTTCAATTTCAACTTTATTTGCAATAATATAATAACATCAAAATGACAACAAAAATGTAGGTGCAACATTTATGTCACAATTTAAATATAACATTGTTACCCAGGTCGAAATTCCCATAGAACCAAGACCCATAGGAATCCCATATACACCCATAGGCCTAATGGTTTCTAAGGGATCCTATGGGTTTCAATAGGGAAAGTGGAACATGGGTTTCTATGGGTTTCTATGGGTCACTATGGGTCTTTCTATGGGTTTTGATTTTTGGGGACTTTCGACCTGGTAAATTTCTATGGGTCCCATAGAACATCATAGAACATCATAGAACATCATAGAAAACCCATAGAACATCATAGGAAACCCATAGGGGACCCATAGCATTGTCCCATGGTTTATATGGGAATTTCGACTTGGGTACATAGATATGAAGGAGTAATATCAATAATGTATAATGGTATGATCGAATACAATTGGAAATATGGGAAGTCCGCAAAGCTAATGCTTGAATGAAATAGACAGCAAGTCGTAGAATGAATGTCATGTGATCGCGTAATGAGTGAAATGCAAAGTGATGAGTGAAATTTGTACACAGTTGACATTATCCAGTGAATATTAACAAATCCGAACACTTAAATCGTAAATGTATTTGTCTAATGAAAAGGAAATTCGGATAACCGAAATCTATTGGTAATACAAATACAACACGGTATGAGAGAAACACTAGAGTTATAAGTAAGTTTGGTGGATTTTGAAAATGTTACTAGATCCTTTAAAACAACGAAACGGGCAGCTTTCACAACATTTAAGTGGCGAGCGATCTGTTAAAAGAACTACACGCATCGAACTTAAGATAGTCATGCAGACTATTTAATTGCAATTTTGGATATCGTTTTCTCCCCAAAACTGTCGAGAATATAACCAATCTGTGAGACGCAACCAAAATGACAAATGGAATTCTCAAAATTCAATTGGAATTCTAGCGGTTCCCTCAAACCTTGTTGTATTCGTATTTAATAGCAATAAAAGCATGGGACATGTTTTGGTTTCAAATTTCCCTTTTGTTAAAAAGATATTTAAGCCAGGCGTAGACAGAGCCGACTCGACCCGATCCGACTGGTTTTCAGTCAGGCTAGAGTCAGTTTCGCTCAGTCGGAGCCGATCCAACATGTCGAATCGGCCCGAATGACCTCCGACTGGCACTTAACTGGAAACATCGGAGTCCTGAGGCAGCGCATACACTGAGTTAATCAGGCTGAAAACCAGTCGGATCGGGTCGAGTCGGCTCTGTCTGCGCCGGGCATTACGATTGAAGTGTTCAGATGTTGAATTATTCTCTGGATCGTCAAAACCGTGTACACAGTGAGTGCAATGAGTTAGTGAATATCACTTTGCATATTTGCTCATTATCGGCCATATAACATCCATTTAACATGATATGTTCACATAACACCCAGTGGACATAAATTATACAGTATACATTGTATGAACCATTCATCACTATTTGCACATGTCAACAAAGTTACTAGATCCGTTTATTATGTATTTTGTACACTATTCCTTTACAAATTTACTACAATATTTTCGAAGAAAAGTACACTTTACTAATTTATATACAATGATTAAACACACCCTCTTTTCCCCTCGGTTTATCACTTTCAGGGTCTCCACATCGAATTGAACTTGTCAATTTTCCAGAGTTGTATACAAACACTCTTTGATTTGCATCTTTGATTTATACCTAGCAGCTTCATATCAATGTATCATTAAGTAAGAGAAAACAAAATAATACAATACCGCAAATCAAAAGCTTTGACACAGATTGCGTCGCTGCCGCTGAAAAAATAAAAATCAGGGCCTTTTGAAAAGCAGTGCCATATCACTAATGGTGCTACCCTGTTTGAAGAGGACGAAATAAATAAATAAACATGACTGTGTTGTTTAAACCATTAATACAATAATATGCGGGGAGGAAAAATCAATGCCAACTTATTTCGAGCAACACATTCATGACCGTATAGAGATAATTAAGATGCAGGCTACTTTGGCAAGATATTACCTCACCGAACACAAAAAGTTACTACTCCCTATACAGCTGCTCATAATTTCGTAATCGATACTGGTTTCAGAGATATTCATCCCTTCCTGGCTGAATGAGCACATATTAAAGACAAAATTACCAAATTTTAAAAGTAAACAAAAACTTGCGCATGCCTGTATACATTGCTGTGAAACAGCACATATGACTAAATGCGTTTGATATTCCATCCATTTGGATTTGTTAATGGCACATGTGGTAAAATGCATTAATTGCAAGTGTAAAAACAGGGCAATTGGACATTTTCTCAATACTCAATAAACTGCAATATTTAATAATATTACATTTTTTGCTCAATTTGAAATATGACATTTCGCTATATTGTGTGCTTACTCAACCATGGAATTATGGTTACCTCTTTTTTTTTTAACACATTCTTTTCCTAACCACTAAAGAAATAATTTTGCGAGAGGAAATCGTAAAATTTTTAGCTATGAAATTATGAGCATTTTTTTTAGAGGGGTAGTTAATTTTTATGTTTGGTTTAAGTCTACAGTTATATCTTTTGGTTTGTATTTTTGTGTTTTTTCCTGCGTCACTTCGATCATCATAATGTCTACAGTTTTATCGTTTGATTTTTGCGTAAACGGGTATGTAATCCGACGATATTGTGTCTCACTCGATTTCGGCGTAGTCGCCTTCCACGCAGGCATAGTCATCGTGCTAGCAAATGGACACCGTGAACGACTTCAATGAGCGTTTGTCCGCCGACACCGAGTTGCAGAGGTTTTCGATGGAACCCGGGAGGTCCCAGCTCTTTCTGTCGAGGTTGAATTATCGACGGCTCATTCGGCTTAGTGAACAATGGCGACGTGCTGTTCGCCGATTTCATGCCGCGGTATTTCCGATGCGGTGCCGTCGCTTGGTAACCTGTTGAACATTGACACTGTATGATAACTTATGCGTGATCGATTTGCCCCTTCGAAGGCATCGCTGTCAATCTCTTCATAGGGGTTCGGATAGTCCCCATTCATCTGATTTGGTGATTGTTGCGTGGAATCCGTCTCCGTCGGCCTAATATCACCGCAGCTTCCACACCGCGGTAAGTAGTGCTTCGGCGGGTATTTCGCGCGTCCATCTACTGTATAAGTCTTCAGGAGTTGGTTGGGCATGTCATACAGTGGAATCGATGTTGAGGGATGTTGGATAACATCAGGATGCTGGGGGTTCGGGTGCAAGTCTTCCTGGCCTCTTTGAAAACTTTCTCCTTCGAATTCACGTTGCCTGTCCGTTTGGCGTCGGGTTCTGGTTGTGTTAGAACGTCTCCGCTTTGACATTGCCATGAAGATACCAATAAGCACCAACACGATACCGACGACGACGAGGACAATCAATACAATCATTACAATAATTGAGAGAGATGGCGTACCCCTGCGAGGTGCCAAGCTGCTATTATCAGATCTTTCCGTTTGTGGATCCGTAGTTATCGTTTGTGTCATCGTCGTTGTCGTTGATGACGTATGCACGTTGCGTGATCCGAAACCAAGGGTTTCCGTTTGTGGATCCGTCATTACCGTTGGTGTCATCGTCGTTGTCGTTGGTGACGTATGCACGTTGAGTGATCTGAAACCAAGGGTTTCCGTTTGTGGATCCGTCGTCATCGTTGGTGTCATCGTCGTTGTCGTTGGTGACGCGTGCACGTTGAGTGATCCGAAACCAAGGGTAACTGTACCATAAGTACTTCTGGCTGTGCATTTAACAACTAAGCCGTTATCTTTCAGTTCTACAGGTCGTATTCTCATCACCTGCTTATTGAAACCTTTATGGCGATTACCTAGAGCAACGAGGTCGCCATTCTTGATCAGGGACCAGGAGTATGTAATGTCTTCTTCGGTTGTCGGTGGCTCGAATGAGGTGTCACACCTGAACTTCGCCACCTGATTCTCCAACACGTTGTTGACGAACGGGTCGACGCCGAGCCTGATGTCCCTAGCAGCACTCGGTAGAAAAAAGCAGGTTGTCGTCCGCCCAGTCGATGGTGACTCCCACCGACATTCGAACTCGCTTGTCCTTCCGATTTGTTGCAGGCTCTGTCGTCTCACGATTCGATCACTCAGAATAAAATCTGGCTGCAATTCCTCCTCCCCGTGATACAGCTTGGCAGGGGAATCCCACGTGGAAGGTGACCAACTGCAACTGAAATCGACCACTATGTCGTTGTCGCTGGGCACTTGCACAAGTTGACAGTCCTCTATGATGACCGTGAGCTCTGCTGATCCAAGTGTATCAGCCCACACACCAGGTTCATCATAGCTGCATAGGTACACGCCCGCGTCGGAAGGCTGTATGTTTGAGATGTGGAGAGTGTAACCTGGCTCTCCATCATTCAACTGCAGAGAGAACTCGCTGCTATTCGCCTCGGGAAACACGGTGCCATCTCTGCTGATCCACAGGTAATCTGGACTATTCTTGCGCCAGAGAATGGAGTAGTTACCAGATGTCGTCGTCACATCACAGTCAAAGGATACAGACCCGCCCACTGCACCAGTGGTATCCATTGGTCCTTTCACTAACTCTGGGTGTTGGGCATCCATATGGACAACACCACAAAGAAAATATAGGCCAAGAACCCACAGTATTTCGAAATTGACGTCACAAAACATTCTGCCAGGTCGTTGTAAGTTTGTTAGCTTTAATCAAGTTATATTAAACACATGATTAGATAATGCTGATGATTGTTTACGCACTGCTATCCAAGCGTCTGTAAAATTGATAAGTGACCAATTTCATGCCCAACTTAAGAACAAACATTAGTCGGTATAAAATTGTTTTTTGCAGTTTACATGTCATTTTGATCAATCAAAACTTAGCTGAACCTTTCAAAACAGAGATAACATAAACATTAGTTTGTGGTAAGTGGGCTACTTACTTTCGGGTGTAGTATTTTTAAGGACAAACATGCATAATATTACGCGCAACTTCCGTCCTAAGAATTAATTAATTAATTGCCAAAATAAGAATAAACAATATTCATGTTAGTCAGTCGACAATAATTTTCATGTATGGTTCACGATGCATTTTGATCCGTAACGCCAAATATAGTAAACTCTGATGCGAAGTTAGAAGTGTTTCCTGCGGTGTACAAGTCATTTTGATCAATCAAAACTTAGCCGAATCTTTCAAAACAGAGATACAGTAACATAAACTTTAGTTTGTAGTAAGTGGGGTACTCACTTTCGGGTATATTATTTAATTATATAAGGACAAGAATGTTTTGTTTACGCGAATTTTCTGTCCTAAGAATTCATTTGACAAAAATGTATCACTTAGCTTGTTTCGTTCCCGGCAATGCAGTGCTCATGTATTAAAGCAATGTGCACCAAGTTTGTAGTAAGCACCGGGTTAATACATTGTATATCAACGTGATCAACTTGATACAAACTTTCGAAGTCACCAAAGTGCATTCTGTGCGATGCTTGTTTTGTTGACGCCGAGCTGTGAAGCGTACGATGAGAGTTTAATACACTCATCCAACTTATGATAATCAGACTATTTAATTGCAAGTTTAGCTCTATGTTTTTCTTCCCCTTGTATCTTATCTGGTCCCCATGGAAGAACAGCAGTAGGGTATAATGCCCCACAGCTGAATATGGGTTATCCAGCCGTTTTTCTCATTGTTTATTCATGTATGATTTGTACAATTCTTTTATTTGTATATATGAATCTTCATGTATTGTTATGATGTTGACTTTTTATACGGAAATAAAAACAAACAAACACAAGCTATCGCTTCCTCCAAAAGCTGCCGAGAATCGAACCAATCTCCGGGACGCAACCGAAATTGAAGGACAAAATTGCGGTGGGCATACACAGGATACGAACTCAGGATCTCATGATTGGAAAGCGCGCGCTCTACCAATCTTGCCACACCACGTCCATAAAGTGGGGGGTGGAGTGGAGGGGGGGGGGGGGGGGGAATCTCGTGTCATTTAGTGATGACAATATGTGTCAGAATAAGAACAGGGGATTTTAAGTGATATCCAATGTGCTTTATTTTTAGAATAAAATCATACTTATTCATACAGTCTTACTTATTCAGTTATTATACAATGCTACAAGTAAGTCATGACTGTTCATGTAATTCATTTGTGAATTCCAAAAATTATGAATCTTTAATAAAATATTACATAACTGTACATTGTTTTATTACATTACATTAAAGGGACTTAGTAACATTGTCCAAATCCTCAAAATTAAATTGGAATTCTAGCGGTCCCCTCATAACTTATTGTATTCGTATTAACAATAAAAGCATATAGGGACATGTCTCGGTTTCAAATTTCCCTTTCGTTAAAAAGATATTTACGATTGAAATGTACAGATGTTAAACTATCTACTGGACTGTCAAAACCGTGTACAAAGTGAGTGCAATGAGTTAGTGAATATCATTTGCATATTTGCTCATTATCGGACAAATAACATCCATTTAACGTGATTTGTTCACACGACACCCAGTGGACATATAAGATAACAGCAGTATACATTGTATCAACCATTCATCTCTTTTTGCACATATCAACAAAGTTACTAGATCCCTTTAATATCTACTTTGTGCACTATCCCTTTACAAATTTACTACAATATTTTCGAAGAAAAGTACACTTTACTATACAACATGATTAAAATCACCCTCTTTTCCTCTCGGCTTATTCCCTTCAGAGTCTCCACATCGAATTAAACTCGTCCATTTTCGAGAGTTGAGTGCATCAACCTGTGATGTTCGTTCTAATTACGTCCATAAAAATACTCTTTGATTTGTTTAATCTTTACATGTGCACCTGTAAAGTGTGAGATATTGTCCAAAATGACATTTGAGACTTCATTCCTATACCAAAATCATTGTAAGATATGTCCGAACGATGTGTGAAAGTTTCATTGAAAAAGAACACTGCTTTCCTGGTAAAAAAGCGAACATTTGCGTAAGCTTTTACAACTAATTACTGTATGACTTTTATGAGGTTTATCACCGTTCATTAACGCTCTCGAGCTGAATGATAATCAATGATAGATATCGTCATACTAAAGGGGCATTTGAGAAAATTTGACTCTTTTCTACCATAAGCCAAACAACACGGTAGGAGAGAACTGTAAAAGCTCAAATTATTGTTTGTGGAGTTAGACACTTTACAAATGCACCTTTAATTTCTACCTAGCGGCTTAATATCATTGTATCATTGTATCAATCAAGTTACAGACAAAAAATACAATACCGCAAATCAAAAGCTTTTTTGCTACCTATAGCAACTTTGCATCAATGTATTATTATTAGTTAGAGAGAAAACATTCCAAAGCTTTGGCAAAGATTGCGTAATTGCAGCTGAACAAATTAAAACCAGGGCCCATGGAAAAGCAGTGCCAAATGGCTCTATAGGACTACCCTGTTCAAAGAGGACGAAATTAATAAATAACCGAGCGTTAAACCATAGTATAAGCTATCTAATATGAGGGGCGAAACAATCAATGTCAAAACTTTAGAGCAACATCTTATTACTGAAAGATAGAGATACTTAAGATGTAGGCTACTATTGCAAGATGTTAATATGTCTACAGTTATATCGTTAATAGTTTGGTTTGCGCTTTTGCGTTTTTACTGCATCGCTTCGATCACCATTATGTCTACTGTTTTATCGTTTGATTTTTGCGTAAACGGGCATGTCGGCGCCAGCCTTGTTTGGTGAAATGTGTTCCTGCGTCGCACCGACGTTACTCATCATCGGCTTGTCTGTCTTGTTGAGAATAGGATTAATATCCGTATAATCCGACGATATCTTGTCTCCGTCGATTTCGGCGTAGTCGCTTTCCACGCAGGCATGGTTATCGTGCTCACAGATGGACACCGTGAACGACTTCAACGAGCGTTTGTCCGCCGAGTTGCAGAGGTTTTCAGTGGAACCGGGGAGGTCCCAGCTCTTGTTGTTGAGGTCACACAGATGATTTTTCGAGGGCTTCTTCGGCTTACTGTACAAAGCCAAAGTGCTGCTCGCCAACTTCATGCCACAGTATTTCCGCTGCTGCGCCGCTGCTGTGAATGGCGTCTTAACGGTGTCATCGTCGCTGTGTCTCATGTTAAACCGCGACACTGTATGCGACCCGATGCATGATCGCTTCGCCCCTTCGAAGGCCTCGCTGTCGATCTCTTCATAGGGGTTCTGATAGTTCCCATTCATCTGATTTGGTGATTGTTGCGGAAAATCCGTCTCCATTGGCATAATTTCACCGCAGCTTCGCCACCGCGGTAAGTTGTGCTTCGGCGGGAATCTCACGCGTCCATCTATTGTTTTAGCCTTCAGCAGTTTGTTGGGCATGGCATACAGTGGAAGCGATGTTGAGGGACGTTGGATAACATCAGGATGCTGGGGGTTCGGGTGCAAGTCTAATTCCTGGCCTCTTTGAAAACTTTCTCCTTCAAGTTGCCTGTCCGTTCCGCGTTGGGTTCTGGTCGTACTAGAACGTCTCCGTTTTGACCTTGCCATAAAGACAACAAGGAGCGCCAACACAAGTATGACGACAACAAGGACAATCAATACAATCATTACGGTAATCGAGAGAGATAACGTACCCCTGCGAGGTGCCAAGCTGCTTTTACCAGATCTTTTCGTTTGTGGATCCGTCATTATCATTGGTGTCATCGTCGTTGTCGTTGGTGACGTATGCACGTTGCGTGATCCGAAACCAAGGGTTTCCGTTTGTGGATCCGTCATTACCGTTGGTGTCATCGTCGTTGTCTTTGGTGACGTATGCACGTTGAGTGATCCGAAACCAAGGGTAACTGTACCATAAGTACTTATGGCTGTGCACTCAACAACTAAGCCGTTATCTTTCAGTTCTACGTGTCGTATTCTCATCACCTGCTTCCTGAAACCTTTCTGGCGATTACCTAGGTCGACGAAGACGCCACTCTTGATTAGGGACCATGAGTATGTAATGTCTTCTTCTGTTGTCGGTGGCTCGAATGCCGTGTCGCACGTGAACCTAGCCGTCTGATTCTCCAACACGTTGTTGATGTACGGGTCGACACCGAGCCTGATGTCCGCAGCAGCACTCGGTAAGAATGAGCAGGTTAGCGTCCGCCCGGTCGATGATGACTCCCACCGACATCCGAACTCGCTTGTCTGGCTGATTTGTTGCAGGCTCTGTCGACTCACGATTCTATCACTCATAATTAAATCTGACTGCAACTCCTCCTCCCCGTGATAAAGCTTGGCAGGGGAATTCCACAGAGAAGGTGACCAAATGCAACTGAAATCGACCACTATGTGGTTGTCGCTGGGCACTTGCACAAGTTGACAGTCGTCTGTGATGACCGTCAGCTCTCCTGAACCGAGTGATATATAAGACACCTGAAATTCATGTTCATACTCCATGTACTCATATCTGCATTCATACACGCCCGCGTCGGAAGGTTGTAGGTTTGAGATGTGGAGAGTGTAACCTGGCTCTCCTTCATTCGACTGCACAGAGAACCTGCTGCTTTTCGCCGCGAGAAACAGCCTACTATCTCTGCTGATCCACATAATATCTGGACTATTCTTGAGCCAGAGAATGGAGTAGTCACCGGATGTCGTCGTCACATCACAGTCGAAGAATACAGAGCTGCCCACTACACCCGAGGTGTCAACTGGTCATTTCACTAGCTCTGGGTGTTGGGCATCCGTATGGACTACAACACCACAAAGGAAAGACAGGCCATGAAGCAACAATATATTGATGTCACAAAACATTCTGCCAGGCCGTTGTAGGTTTGTTAGCTTTAATCAAGTTATATTAAACACTGATTAAATACTACTAATGAATGTATACACACTGCCAGTAACGTATGTCCATTTGACTATTGACTAACTCATGTACAGCTTAAGAACAAACATCAGTCATGTCAGTCAGTCGACAATAATGTTCATGTATGGTTCACGTTGTATGTTGTTCGGTAACGCCACATATAGTGAATTCTGATGAGACGTTAGAAGTGTTCTTTGTGGTTATACCTGTGATTTTGATCAATAAAATCTTAGCCAAACCTTTCAAAACAGGAATAAAATTTGCTTTAGCCACATGGAAAGTGGGTAACTCACTTTCGGGTATTATATTTTCAAGGACAGGACTGTTTTATTTACGCGCAGTTTCTGTCATAAATATTAATCTGACAAAAAAGCTTCACTTAGCTCGTATCATCCCAGACCATTCCATGCTCAGCGGTGCCATGCTCATGGCTTTAAGCAATGCGCGCCAAGTATTTAGTAGGCACCGGGTTAATGCAATGCATTAACGATCTCCTTCAAGTTTACTATCAACTTGCTGCGCGCTTTCGAAGTCACCAAAGTGCATTTTGGGCGATGTTTTATTTTGGTGCAGTGTTTCAAAACAATGAAAGCAAAAGATGATACAAGGATATTACGTCCTTAAGCATGGTCAAGTGGATCTAGTAATTTTGTTGAGTCATGTGTATTTCTGTGATCAGATGTGTCCACAGAGTAATGTGTGAAAATTCCATATAAAATATTTGTTCAATTTCAACTTTATTTCCAATAATATAATAACATCAATTTTTTTTCTAATTTTTAGGTGCAATATTTATTTCACAATTTAAATATCACATTGTTACATAGATGAAGGAGTAATAATACATAATGGTATAATCAATACAATTGGAAATATGGGAAGCCCGCAAAGCTAATGCCTGAATAAAATAGACAACTATAGTTGCAGAATGAATGTCATGTCATCGCGTAATGAGTGAAATACAAAGTGATGAGTGATATTTGTACACAGTTTACATTATCCAGTGGATATTAAAAAATCCGAGCACTTAAATCGTAAATATCTGTCTAATGAAAAGGAAATTTGGAAAAACCGAAACCGGTTCCATGCTTCTATTGGTAATAAATACAACACGGTATGAGAAATAGAAATAGAAATTAATGATTTTCCAAAAACTAATTAAGCGAACGTGTAGACCATCTCCCAAGGTATATATACGTGCCAAATTTTGTGGCCGAGATCTCAGGGGATTTTTCAGGCCTAAAATAGGCTGTTTTGGCGGCCATTTTGTTTTTGCCCATATCTAAAATTGCTCAACACTGACAAGGTTCCAGTTTTCTGTTTCTTCAAAGTGGATGCCTTGACAGTCAGAATCCATTGAAAAAAAAACTATATACCTCAAAACAAGGTTAGGCCCCAAATCTGGATTTGGCTGCCGGACTATATATACGTTTGGCGGATTTTTAAAATGTTACTAGATCTTTTTAAACAACGAAACAGGCAGCTTTCACAACATTTAAGTGGCGAGCGATCTCTTAAAACTGTTGGAATTACACGCAGATGATAGTCGTGCAGACTATTTAATTGCAAGTTTAGATATCGCTTACTCCAAAAGCTGCCGAGAATCGAACCAATCTCCGGGACGCAACCGAAATGACAAATGGAATGCGTTTTTTTACACCCGAAGCTGGAGTAAGTAGTCAAAGTTATTATACAATGCGTCAATAATGTAATGAATATTACATGATCAATCTTTAATTAAGTTATTACATAACTGTACATTTCATTATTATATTACAATGTATTTTGGGCTCACCATTATTTCAAGTAACATCGAAACTGCTTCATTTATACAAATTTCATCGTAAAGTCATACTTATTCAAGTTTGTATATACTGCTACTATACAATAATGTCATGACTATTCATGTAATTAATTGGTGCGTACCAAAAATGATGAATCATAAATAAACATTTTACATAACTGTACATTATATACATTATTACAATACATGAACATGTATTTTGTGCACTATCCGTATACAAATGTACTACAATATTTTCAAAGAAAATTACATTTTACTATACAATACATGATTAAACACACCCTCTTTTCCCTTCGGCTTATCCCTTTCAGGTCCTCCACATCGAATATAACTTGTCAATTTCCAGAGTTCCCTGTCATGCAAATGCATGTTAATATCTTCAGCTTATCTGTATTAGTGTACACATCGCATACCGTAAAAGTTTGACTAGAGGCGCTACTTTCTCACAGTATTAGCAGATATTATCAACAGCCCCAGCCCCGTCCACAAGGATCTAGTATAATGAATATGTATCTAGCCCTTTGTCAACGATCTTCGAGCAGGTCTTAATGAATATTCATGATAGCATAATCATGTAAAATTGAGAAGAGGTAAACGTTACTTAGGGTAAAAAACCCACCAAGCAAGCAGAAGTAGCTCTTGGGTCGGTGGTTGGTGTAAATCATTCTAGGCATGGCGGTATGTAAAGCCGTAGGTTCAAGTCGCATTGGATTGATTATGTTTTTATTTTTCGATTTCATAGGAAATTTTGTTTTAACAAATGCCACCGTTTTGTGCATAGGAATAGGAAGGAAAATCATTTACTTTTTGTCAGATACACAATTATGACATTCAGGTGAAATCATGGCATTCCCTGTCCCACCCCACCACACCCCACCCACACACACACACACACACACACACACACACACACACACAAACACAAAAGTTAAGAGTCGTGTAGGCGGGGGGGGGGGGGGGGGGGGCATGGGCGTCGATCTGTCATTGATACCCATTCATCAGGGGGGATGATCTATTCATCCATCCCCCTGATGAATGGGTATTACGTAAGTATCGACGCCCATGGGGGGGGGGGGGGGGGGGGGGGGTGCATGTCCGTCGCCAAAAATGTTCGAGGCCGAGACCGAGACCACTTATTCAGTTGTTTCCCCAAGGCCGCCAAATAGTGGTAAAGGGGGAAGGGGCAACTTGTAACTTGTAACGTGTTTTTAAAATAATGTTTGTTATGAATTTTCGACACCCTTGGGCCTTGGTCCTTTTAACGATGTCTCTCAAGCATCCTTCCCCTTCGACCCCTCCAAAATATTTCACTGAACATCACGACCAGTTAATCAATGAAGTTTACGTATTGTATTAGAATTACTTTAAGAAAATACGGGCCTTAAAGCCAAATCCCCTAAATGCTGGTAGATGACAATTAAAAACAATTCAATCAAATTAAACATGTTAAATTACAATGTAGCTATCGAGTATGTATGTACAACATGCATTCTGCCTCATAGCCATTGGTTCCTGATATATTTGAATAAGGGAATGTGTTTTACATTAACATGTTATAGTATTTTCACAAATCATTCCATAGAAAATATTCCATGTACAAATATTTATTACAAAATCGCTCTATATTTAAGCATTATGTTCATCTAATAAGGTAATTTGTCTTTAACTAGTTTTCTCTTTCCAGTTGAATTTTTATTCATCACGATCACCTGTTTGGTTTCCATGTGATTCTTTTGTTATCATATTTTACGACGCACACTGAAGCTGTTACTAGGCAGATAAACCTCGTACAAGCAGTCGATCTGTTTGAATGTTACGTAACTATGCATTATAGCACTCTCTGCATGATAGTCCATTTTGTAATGGCATATTATGCCGTTGATTTACAGTCGATTAAGTGATCGAGGTTATCCCAGATGTCGTCATATTTTGAAGCACTTGGGCAAGAAAATATAGTAGCGATCTTGTCTATCGGAAGAGAAATGTCCCTTTATCAATCTGATTGGACTTTGGGTCCAACAATTGATTTATATTGGGATTACAGATACTTGCTAACTTTATTCTGGTATTAACGTGTTTGAGGTGTGTGCGCTATGTGCGTACTGTATTTGAATGAATGCAAACAAAACCAATCATGAAAACATTGTTTTTAAATGCAGGTTACAAAAGAAACAAATGAATTGAAACAATTTAAAACAAAATAAATAAAAGAATATAATGAACAAAAAATGACGAGAAAAAAAGTGAAATGAAAGGAGAATGACACAAAACAGGGAAACAGAACCAACAACTAATACTATAAAAAAAACGCAGGACTTCATTTGGGTGGATTTGATCCGCGTACTTTGAGATCTAAAAACAGACCAATACCATCTACCGTTGAACCACGTTCTGAAGCGGAATTTAAAGCATATTCTTTCAGCCCTTTCACACATCTTCGACATGTTTCATTTATGCTTATGTATAGTTATTCAGAACAGGTGTACGATCTATTGCATTATTTGAGGCGCTAGGAGGAACATTATTGTTCGAACTGTATTATTCTGTCCAAGCAATCGTTATCCTCATTGTGCTCTCCGCATTATCTGTTTTGAAAAGGAACTCATGATGCACCACCAACAAGACTATTCACACTATTTCAAATGAATAGCAACAACATATATATTTGCATAATCTCTTGAGTTTCATCTCAACTATAGAGATAGAAACATATTGCATAACATAGCAGTTTCCAAGTTACAACGTGCAGCACTAGCAGCATAAAATCAAAGAATGCATGACACGGCATCTCAAGTTCGAATCTGACAAACCATGCATAATGAACATAATCGTAGTCATAGCGTGCGTGTGCTGTGTGCATGTATACTATAACGGGTGTGTTTGTGTCCGTGTGTGTGTGTGGGGGGGGGGGGGGGGGGGGCGGGGCTGGGTAGCTCAACATTGCTTCCTATTCATAAGTTGTTATTAATTCTTGGTCGGAAAAGAGTAAAATAACATTTGTGCTTGATGAAGAGTTGGCTGAAACAGGGTGATGAATCAATTTTAAAATGACCCTACCCCCTCCATCCACTAATATATAAAGCTTAATACTATTACTAGCAGAATGTCAGGACTTCACTCACCTGAATGTAATAATTGTGTATTTAAGTTAACACAGAAATGATAATTTTCATTCCCATTCCTATGCACAAAACGCTGGCATCTGTTAAAACAAAATTTCCTATGAAATAAAAAATAAAAAATAAATCACTTATCCAGTGCGTCTTGAACCTACGGCTCTTCATACCGTGATGCAATTTTACCTTATCCTGATTTGCACCAACCACCGACCCAAGAGCTACTTCTGCTTGCTTGATTGGATTTCAACCCTTAGTAACGTTCATCTTTTCTAACTTTGCGTGATAATGCTATCATGAATATTCATTTAGACCGGCTCCAAGATCGTTGACAAAAGGCTAGATACATATTCATTATACTGGATCGTTTTGGATGTTTGCTGGCGCTATTGATACTCCTCTAAACCAGTAGCGCCTCTAGTCAAACGTTTACGGTATTTGTAAACTGTTTAACCTAAATATGCTGCGTATACCGTATTTTAAAATATTTTAATAAATTATTCTTTGCATCTTGCTTTGCCCCACCTCTTAAAAAAACAATCTCCCCAGAGTGACTTTCTGCCTGTGACCTCATCTGTCAATCACAACTCAGTTACATCTTAATATATAAAGTTGGAGAAGGGTTTTGGTCCTGTTGCGGAGGAGCGAATTCCACTCGGTACCGATGCCGTCGTTCGACGTTCGCTGCTTTTTCGTGCGCTAGAAATTTCACGTCAAAAATAAAAAATAGTTTTCCCCCAGAAAAATTAATTGCTTAGAAACTAAATACAAATGCGTAGTTGAGATTTCAATTAATGTTTTTTAAATCGTAAACAACGTGGGTAAATTTCCCCACTGCTCGCTGACATGTTTTTTTGGCATTGCCGTTCATCACCGCGAGGAACTCGTTTGCCGTTCGGTGTAATTTCTCGCTGTAATAGTTGTTAGGGAAAAAAACAAATTATATTTATGTACTAGGCAAGTTATTAGTCTTGAAAGCGGAAACAAATTTGTAGTGTAAATGTAGATAAATGTTTTTAAAATCGTAAACAATGTGGGTAAAATTCTGTGTAGTTTGACATCGGGCCGTGATACACATACACATATAGGTCAGATTCAGTGGCCATAGGTCAGATTCAGTGGCTAATTACAGAATGTGTATCTCGGCCCGGTGTAAAATTCATTTCTGTGGATTTGCCGATTTGAATTGGACAACTGAGTATCTGAACTAAAGCCATGCAAGCGTATTACATGCATGTAATATCGTTCAGATACTCGATCGTTCGTCGGATCGGGTCGACGGTCGATCGAGTCGGATCGTGCAGTTGTGTTCAGAAATGTTCGAGCTGGACCTATTTACTAGTAGATGTGAGCTCCACGTACAAATACCATTATTTGGTGATATTCTGGTGAAATATGATATGAGACGGCCATTCCAGAAGTGACGGCGGTGATTGCATTTTACAATAATCATGGGTAAGTGATTTATACGATTTGTGTGTGTATGCTGTAGCTTATTTTGCGTGCTTACCCCCGTAGGCTACTCATTCGGTGTGTGATCGGCGGCGATTTCTTCCCCGAGGGTTCTGGCATATGAGCCGTGGTAGTTTTCGTAGTATTGTATACGGGTTGCACTGTGGGGGATAAAGTGCTGGGATTCTTGTAGAAGCATTTTGTTTTTGCAGTGTGAGTGCGAGACACCGAGAGAAATAGGGTCAATTTGAATATAATATGATGAATTTCAGGAAAGGTGCGATACGCCATTTATTGTCCATTTCAGAAGTGCAATACGCCATTAGGGTTCATTACAAAAAATGGTACGCCATGGGCAGGCATCAGCTTTACAGGGTCCATACAGAAATAGTGCGATACGCCATTTAGGCCTTTTAGGGTCTATTCAGAAATAGTGCGATGTCAGTTAACGTCACATTTTTTCGCTGTTATTCTGTTAATAGTAATACCTTACGAGGCTTACCTGTATCATTCAAATACTCAAATTATAACCGGCAGGTAGTGCTGTAACTGACCTGTAATACCTTACCTGTATCATTCAAATACTCAAATTATAACCGGCAGCCGGCAGGTACATGTATCTTTATTTCCTTAACTACAATATTAAGTACAATGTCAATGAAAACAAATTTGTACATATCCTAGGCTACTGTCCTACATTCAATGTCAATGAAAACAAATTTGTACATATCCTAGGCTACTGTCCTACATTGAATTTGTATTGTAACGTCAGTTACCGTGGAATTGCCCAAGTGTGTTTTATGCAATAGAAATGTATGCTGCGCTCTAACTGCATGTATGTTGCAGTAACGTCTTCGCCTATATACTGTTCGTGCATATCATATCTACATACAGAATCGCATGCGCAAGTGCATATTTGTTTCGCTTGGTGTGGCATGCAGTGTACATTAATTGCAAGGGGTGTTTGCGCATTCACTTTGACGGCACTTTGACCTGGTTATTAATGGTTACGACCGACGCTACCGATATTAAATAGAACAATAGTACCATGTAGTTTGTCATGTGTAACATGCAGAGTATTTTACACATGACAGAAGAACAGGTATGGCGTTATGTGATGGCGTAATCAATGTACATTGCATAAGTGTAGTAGCCGCGCCAAAAAAAGGCACTGACGCAATGCGATTCTGTACGTAGATATAATATGAACAAGTGCCCCCCCCCCCCCCCCCCCCCCCAGGATATTGCCGCCTAATCTTTTAAATAGCCCCCAAAATTTAGTAGGTAGCCCCTAAAATTACCATGGTGTTATATTAAATATCTTGTGATAAGATATCAGATTGAAAAAGTAACCCCGTAAAAAAAAATAATAATAATTCCTGCATTGGACCCCACCTCAACCTCTTTTCAAAATTGATTGGTTTGTATGGCCAAGGTTGAGGTTTGTCATCCTCAATAAACGTTTTTCCATGATAATCTATTGTACTATCTTATAATTTGTAATCCAATAGAGCTCAATCTGGACTGAAACAGAAATCTATTTATTTCTTTTTGCAGATATGCCCATCCCATCGTGTAACACAATAGTTGTACAGGCTAACTCCGCTAGGCGCTGCAATTCCATACTTCTCCACAGGCTTGGTGGAATACGGAATCTGACACGACATTGCAGTCTGTTGATGACGGAACCAGCGAGCAACTTTACATCGCAACATTTCTTCAGATATGCAAATCTGTTTACACCAGTTGAGCAAAGAAAGGAATTTCCAGACAGGGCGTGAAGAAATTACAGTTACATGGGACATGTAACATGTTACATGTTCATCCATACCTGCACGGAAGGTTCTTCAGCATAGTACTGATCGAGAAGTGAAGCACATTATGTGAGTTCTTAATGAAAAGACCATTCAAATACATTTTGGGAGACAAAACCTCTGCTCTGCATCGTACTACACTACAGGCTATAACCTGGATGATCATCTTCAATTGTCCTCTTTGCACACGATTTCGACAGATGATCATGATTTCTGGGAGAACGTCGCAAATGCGAAAAGGACATTTAAAATTCCAGTTTGCAATTCAATTTCTGAGTATCTTTCTTGGGAAGCGTGACGGCAAGAATACTACACCATTAGATCCGGTTCTTTGATCATTGCCAAGTGTGCAAAGAATTCTTCTCATTTCAAGATATTTAAAGGGATACATATTTTTAGCGATGATGATAAAAATAATAACCTTGAACCTTGTCAGAAAAATGCACCTCATTTGAATTATCTATTTTCACGACTTCATTATCTGCACCCCCATACCAAGTTGGAACTTTAAGGTGTTCTTACTGTGTTGGAGCAAGCCGGCTAGAAGCCAGTCGCACAATATACATGGGCCACTCGGTAGCACAGGTCGGTAATTTTTTACTTTGAACTTCTCATTTTGGGATCGATGATTCTCATTGAGCATTTATAATGCACTATTGTGGGACTATACACTTATATCCTAGATAGGACTTCCTCAAACTATGCTCTCCCACAATATATGAGAGACAGAGTAGACGAAAATC
Organism: Echinarachnius parma; assembly: GCA_037951105.1. Lineage (NCBI taxonomy): Eukaryota > Metazoa > Echinodermata > Echinoidea > Clypeasteroida > Echinarachniidae > Echinarachnius > Echinarachnius parma. The sequence continues at coordinate 40,483 of JBAMJV010009386.1, forward strand.
AAACTTTGCATTGATATAAACTCTTTAAAAGGAAATTGATCTTCATTTTGTCAGTTTCCTTGAAGTCAAAATTTAAAAAAAGAAGTTGTAGTTATTTTTTGAATTCCAAAAAAACAGGTGGAATAATTCCATATAGGTGTTTTCATTAAGACTAACTTTTAAAAATGCTAAATTATGGACTTAAAGGGATAGTTGAGTATTGGTCAAACTTAACTGTAGTAACCAAAACCTGCACGATTACGATACAAACTAATAGTTATAACTTCACCATGCTCGAAAAGTATACACAATTACAAACGACAAAGTAAAACCCCTGTTATCATTCAAAAAGAGCCGTTACAACTCGAAGTGTCAAATTAACTCGGCGCGAAGCACTAGCGTTGTAGGTCCTAATACGGGACTGTATAGTGCAGTGTGCGGTAATACGGGACTGTAGTGCAGTCACTGTGTGCGGTAATACTATACAGTAGTACGTGTATATTATGTATCGCAACCATAGAAGTATGACTCCAACACTGCCGTTGACGCAACTCGCAAGCCGGCCCCATTCGCATTCGTTCGCCTTTCGTTCACAGTCGCGCTAACACACGGAGAGACTGGTCCATGAGGCGCATATATCACTAATTTTTTGCGGAATGGAAGGAAAAATCATAATCTTAATCCACCCGGTAGTTGGATCACATATTGGAGAGTAAATTGCTGGTAAGTACCGTATCATATGTATAGTTTTAAGCACAATTAGCGTGCACACAAATATTTGGTTTCAGTTTTTTATTAGGAGAACATAGAACGCTAGTGCCTCGCACTAGCGGTTCTAAAAAGTGATACCCGGGCGTCAACCACTTTTATATGATATTTTGAAAGCAAATTTCACAACAATTAGAGCATTTGAATGGAAATTATTATTATTTCCCATGTTTTTTTCGATGATCTTTCATATGGAATTGAAATCAACCAAATCCGTTGCAATCGATGTTGGGGGGGCACTTTGGAAATTACCAAAACTCAACTTGGCCTTTAATTCTAAGAAGCCTAGAGGCCTTTGCCCATTATGCCCCCCCACCTCCCCCTGTGATTTTTTTGAATACTTCTAAATGCACCTTACTTGACATCTGTGCTACATATTAATTCATGAACGATAAACTTTTGAGAATTATAACAAATATTATAGTTGCATTACATTTTTAAAAATCTCATATGTAAGAAATATGCATAGCAAAGCAAATGTCAGTGATTTTATTTATGAATAATAGTGTCGCTCACAGAAAAATGCAAAGCGATATAAAAGTGCTTTTGATTTTTCTTTTGGTAATGCAAATTTTTAAAAGCAGGTCAGTTTGAAAACATGGTTTTTAGGGAAAATTAATATCAATTGTATTTATGAATTAGTTGTTTTGTATTCAAAGTTGAAATGGCTGTAGATTCATCATTGATCATTTAATAAGCTACCAATACCATACATACTTGCCCGCTAACCACAGGCATCACTGCTTCACAGTTGTCTTTATTTCAAACCACAAAATGGAAACAGTACAGAAACCTCCCGCTAAAAATACTGCCTTTTCTGTCTACATAATTATTATGGTGGTCTTTATGTGCTGGTTTGGCTGCAGTCACTTTACTTTAATTGATCATATTCCACTCTAGTAAATCATTTGTACATGTACATGTAAATATATTAAATGTAATATATTATTAGTTGTATTATTATGTAGACATTCTGGTCTAGATTTTATACACAAAACAAGTGCATATTTATATTGCAAAACCAGATTTTCATGTAGCATTGAATTATAGTCTTCTTCCAAGTACATTATGTAAAATTCCATTCTTGCTAATAGATCAAAAGTGTGTTATTCAAAGCTCCACGCTAACTTGTTTCTCTTCTGGCCCGTTCGGGCAAGTGAAATCATGGATTTAAAAATTGTTTTTGCCCAAAACAGAAAACTGACTCGCCCGCTTATTTCTAGATGAGATTTAGAGTGTTTTCTTATAGTCATAGTTCATCAATTATTTAGTTGCCCGATCAAGCAACCAAACTAAACCATTTACCAAATTTGACTTGGCCGACATCAATTTTGACTTGCCCGGGCAACAAGGCAAGTGCTAATGTCGAGCCCTGTACACACATTTGTTTTATGTGTGATATGTTGTTCTGATGTCAATGATTTGTAGATTCAGTTGTAATTCAACACTGTGGATTCTTTGTGCATTATGCAGTATGTGGTAATTCTAAATTTCTAATGATACAAATTAGTTTTGTTTATTTAACCCTAATAAGGCCAAGGGGGGGGGGGGGGGGGGGGCATAATGGCCCCCCCCCCCCCCCCCTCCACGATTTTTTTTATTGCTCATAAACACGGTAAGATGACGCGCCGCTGCTTGGTGACTTTTTCTTTTGGGTCTTGTGCATATTTTAAAACAAAAATTTTGAAAATTGGACCGACCGTTACGAAGTCACGTGACCTTTTGTCTATGCATGTCAGCCCGAAAATCGCTCAATTTCGTGATTTGTGTACAAAACATATGGAAATATCAGTTTTCGTAAAAAGAGGTATATCATTGGTTATTTGGTCTTGTTTACATTTCATATGTTTGTTTTGGGGTTCAAAATAGTTGAATTATAGGTAGAAATAAAATAAACAACAAAAACAATACAATACATAAGTTTAAAAAAACAAAAAAAATACATAAGAAATTATAAAAACAATAGAAAACACAAAGGAAGAACCTGGCTCTTCCTAATTATTATGTCGCATTATTATTCCAAATGCTCTAAAGAATATATGTAGTGAAGCCAATGTTTAATTATGAATAATATATGATTTATGGATAAAAATATGAATTTTATGACCTTATTTGCATAAATGACCATAAATATGCAAATTAATGAATTTTTCAAAAAATTAAAATTACCATTGTATTCTATACACTTCACTCATCATGCGTGCAAATTTTCACGGCGATCCGAGATCTTGGGGGGGGGGGGGGGGGCATAATGGCCAATGGCTCCCCCCCCCCCCCGGCCTGCTGAAGACCTCAAATAGCCCGGCCTTTTTAGGGTTAAGGTAGTCCAACTCCCCTGAGATTTGAGATGGTGCGCAAGTAATTGTGCAGGTTTTAAGTTTTAACTGTACCTGATGACCTAAAGTAATCATGTGCCTATAAATAGAGCACCTAGATACAGTATATAGCGCTCTATAAATGGTATATATTATTATTATTATTATTATTCCATTAATCTCATTAAGGACAAGAGCTATTTTAAGGCCAAATTTATCATTATTTTCCTCTACAAATTGGCAACTCCTAATATAAAAGTAAGTGGAAAATATTTAGTGATAACAATTTAAGACAAATATGAAATGACTTTGCTGCAAAGTTACCAATTTGAATGCCGAAATCTGTTTTTAGCTCATCCGGCCCGAAGGGCCCGATGAGCTTATGCCATGGCGCCATGCCATGGCGTCGTCCGTCCGTCCGTCCGTCCTTCCGTCCGTCCGTCCTTCCGTCAGTCCGTCCGTTCGTCCACAGTTTTCAAAATGCTTCTTCTTCGTTATTTTTCAACCGATTTTGATTCTGATTATTTCATAAGATAGGGCTAGGAGGGGGATTTAAAACTTCTACACAGAATCGTGACATTCATTATATATGCTAATTTATGCAAATTTATTCGAAATCACAAAAAATGCTTCTTCATTTCTTGACCGATTTTGATTTGGTTTGCTTTATCTGGTAGAGCTAACTTTGGTACACTAAACTTCTACACAGAATTTTGAAATTTTTCTCCATTAATTAATTATGGTAATTTATGCAAATTTATTCTAAAAATCACAAAAAATGCTTCTTCTCCTTCATTTCTCGACCGATTTTGATTTGGTTTGCTTTATCTGGTAGAGCTAACTTTGGTACACTAAACTTCTTCACAGAATTTTGAAATTTTTCCCCATTAATTAATTATGGTAATTTTTTATTTATTTATTTATTTATTTATTTATTTATTTATTTATTTATTTATTTATTTATTTATTTTTTTTTAATTAATTTTTTTTTTTAAAAGTGTACCACATGAAATTTGCGATATTTGATGTTGCGAGATGCCAGATGAGCGCTACGTCATTGACGTTCTGGTTAAAATATCACAATGTGTTGCCAATTTAAGGATTTTCCTAAATTATAGCGATCTACGCAATAATACAAATCATTAACAAATTACTAAAGCAGGTAGAGTAACAACATAGGTCTAAAAAAGTGCAATGTATGCTCTTTATCCTTGTATACTGATCTCTGTATCTTCTTACTGAAGTGTAGGTCTACCAACCCACAAATAATGTTTTCATCCATTATTACTTTGACAATGAATACAAATATGCTTTACCTACAGTCACACTTTCATTTTGATTGGGGAAGCTTTCCTTAGGTTTATATTAATTGATTTTTACTCACATTTTGTTTACCCCTTATAACCACGCCAAGTTATTTTGGCTATATAGCTAGGTGGGAGATCAGGAGGTGAGATCTCAGCCGCCGTTAGATTTTTGTTATTTTTTGAGAAAAAAAAAAATAAATACAAAATTTGATTATGCAAATTTATGCAAATATCCCCTTTTTGTCTTTAAATCACTAAATATTGCTCAATATACGCTAATTTTGTGCATGAATATTCTTTATGACTTAATTAACAGGTTTTCAAAATTTAGAATTGTGACAGCAAAATTTTCCTAATGTATTTCCTTGTTTTTGAAATTTCTTTGTTTTTGAAATTTCTTATGTATTTTTTTGTTATTTTTTTAAACTCATGTTATCTAATGTTTTTTTCAATGGAATAAATTATTGACCATTTTCCAACCATTTTTAGCCCAAAATTAAATTAATGCAGTGATTAGAATGAAAAATAATGAAGGTTTTGTGTATTTCAGCAAAAATTAATTCCATAGGATTTGTACACAAATCACGAAAATAGCGATTTATGGGTCTAAATTCACCACAGAATTGTATGTGCCTTCGGAACAGTATACCCAGATGTCGCAAATTTGGTCTCAAAAGTTGCGCAAGACTTCAATGAAAAAAATCATGCGGCAATACCTGCGCGTGTTGCGGAATTATCACGCTAAACGTCAAGGGAGGGGGGGGGGGGGGGGGGGGGGGTGCATTCCACCCCCCGGCCTGGTATGGGTTAAAGGGATCTAGTAACTTTGTTCATATAATATAAAAATCTATCAAAGGGTTGATAAAATGTGAATTTCTAATAAGTCCACTGAATGATTTATGAAAATTGAATTCCATGGTAAATGAAAGTCATATGGCTGAAAAATGAGCATAAAATAAAATGATAAATCATTACATTACACTTGCTTTGTACATGTTTTCATAATGCGTTTATAGGTATGCGTAAGTGTTGTATGCGTGTATCGATCTGTATGCAAATGTGGGTACATGTATGTGTGCGTTTATGTCATGTGTAATGTGTATGCGTATGTGCATTTAATTAAATATGTGTACAATTATTATTATATATGTGTGTGCAAGTATGTATACATTTGTGCATGTTTGTATGTGATACTTAATGTATGAAAGTCTGCGTATGTGAAAGTATGTATTGATCAGTTTACGTTTGCATGTGTATGCATTTATACATTTGTGTATGTTTGTGTGTGCGTATATTTGTGCGTGTTTGTATGCATGCATTTAAGCATGTCTGTGTATGTTGTGGCTGTGTGAGTGTTTTGCATATAAATACAGTGGAACCTCATTATCACAAAATCTGTTGTAACATAGCAAGGATATTATACATGTCCATCTCCTATGTATGCAATATATCTGATTTAACAAGGTAAAATCATTGGACACGAGGTGTCCATTATAAGGAAGTTTCACTGTAATAATATCTGTAATATTATCCTTTCTCAAAACGAATAATAGGCGCATAACGTGTGATTCATGTATGAATACATGTCTATAATAGTGGTAAGAATGATGTGGTGGTGGTGGCAATGATGATACAATATTTAATGACAAAAATGATGATGCAGACATAGTGTTGGTAGTGATGATCATAATGATGATAATGTTAATGGTGGGATATAGCAATTATCAATAATGATGAAGATGAAAATTGATGCAACAACAATAATGATGATGGTGGTGGTAAGATTAAACATGATGAATGATAAATACATTATTGATATGAATAAAAATGAAAATAAAAACAACGATGTGATTGTGCTGGTGATGAGATAATAGTTATTATGTTAATAATGGTAAAAATGATGGTGTAGTGTTAATGATGGTGGTAACAATGATGTTGGTGGTAGTAGTGATGAATGCAATGACCGATCAGAATAAACTGAATTTGAACAAAAAGCTGATGATGGCGATAGTGGTAATGATCTATAAAAAAAGAAGGTGATGATGATGGCAATGATCAATGATAATGAACATAATGGTTTTGACGACACAGTCAAATGGTGGTTGTGGTGAAGGTGTACATGATAATATGATTATGGTGATCAAAATACATTAATGGTGATAAGAAAAAGTTATTTCAACAAAAAAGCAGGTGCTAATTCAGAAGAAAATAAAGTAAAAGTAATAAATATGGTAAAATGATAACACGATAGTGGTGTAGTAATGATGGGATGATGGATATAATGAATTAATAGTGGTGGTGGTATTGAAGAAGGCAATAATCAATACTGCTGAGGATGAAGGTGATGATAACAATGATGATGATGATGATGAAGATGGTAGTAATGGTAGTGGTGGAATTGGTGATGATGATGGCAACCATTACTATCATTTTCTAAATAATTGTTTTAAAATTATTATTGTTTTTTTTATTTTTTTAATTTTTTTTACATTTATTTTTTTTAATTTCATTTTTCAATAATGAGGCGCGGAGCGCCGATTCTAGCTGCCGAGGCGCGAAGCGCCGAGGCAGCTAGTGTACTTATAAAATGAACAATGCACCTTCGCCCAGGATGAGCGACTTGCTCGCTATACACTATACACTATACACTATACGATACACTATACGCTATACACTCTTTGAATACACTATATACAAACTCACACTTTCAATTTCAATAGCAGTTGCTATGTCAGAACACATCAACCATCATGAGGACAAGGACAGCACTAATAAGCTAGTGACATCATGTCAATCACTGGTCAGCTTACATTAGATTACAAAAGAAAAGGAAAACAAGAACCTGCACGACCTGCATGCTTCCATACAAAAGCTTTTCAATGCATTTCTTGTCCTAATAATTGATAGGCTTTTCTGACATAGCAACTGCTATTGAAATTGAAAGTGTGTTAGTAGGTAGTGTATTCAGACATGTGATACTAATGTGAGCAGGTGCTCAGCCTGGACGAAGGTGCATTGTTCATAAGTAACTGAGATGTGTTTGACATATGAGGTCACAGACAGAATTTCACTCTGGAGACATTTTTAGTCTCCCAATGTGAATTTTGAGGCTGATTTCTTGTTTTAATTCCGTTTTCATTGAAAAAATGATTGTAATAATCGGGATCCACGGGAAAAACTGTCCCTGATAGGCTTAAATTCATTTTTCAAGCGATTTTCTTGTCATAGAACCTTTAAAGGGACAGATCCACTTTTACAAAACGTCTGAACAGCTTTCAGTTGACGGATGGGGATCAATGTAACACTCAAAAAAAGAATCAGAGCGAACAGCCCTCTAATTTGGATTCTACGAATGAAAAACGAATGCGTCCCTCCATTTAAACTATATATCGGTCAATAAAGGAGTTCAACTGATTTAGCATAATATTACAACAATATAGTACTAATTCTCGTAAAGGTATTGTGAAGCCGACATTTGTTAACGTATGTCACGGAAAAAGATCTCAAAAATAAAGAATATATAATTACATGTAGTCTTTTTAAGCGATGTTTGGGTATTTTGCTTGGTAAACGCTCACACATTAGTACTTATGCGCGGGTCACGTAGATAGCGTGGGTCACGTAGGGGTCATGCATACCGATCTGGCACTCCGTAAAATCTGTTTACGAACTTACTCACCGGCCGAAATTACGTATGTACCCATTAAACCGACGTCCCTCAGTTTAATAAGTTTTAGGTCTATAACTCCACGAAAAAGAGAATTCAAGCCCTAATTTTTCAGGCATGCTATTAAATGACATTTCCTTTCATATAAGACAATAACCTCGCAACTTTTGAATTTTGGCTTGCAAAAGAGGATCTCTCCCTTTAAGTGCATCCGCCTCTGATGTCCCTTCTAATCACGTCTATGAAAACACTTTGATTTGACTCTTTCTTTCTACCTAGCAACTTTGCATCAATGTATTATTATTAGTTAGAGAGAAAAAAAGGTCAATACTGCAAGTCCAAAGCTTTGGTAAAGATTGCGTCACTGCCGCTGAAAACAATTAAAATAAGGGCCTTTTGAAAAGCAGTGCCAGATAACTAATCGGACTATCCGGTTGAAAGAGGACAAAATAAATAAATAAACATGCGTTGTTTATTAAAATCATTCATACAATATATGCGGGGCGGAACAATCAATGCCAACTCATTTCGAGCAACACATTCATGACCTTATTACTGCAAGATAGAGATTAGCAAGATGTACTATGGCAAGATGTTAGTATGTCTACAGTAAAGTACAGTTATATCGTTTGGTTTGCGCTTTTGAGTTTTTTCCTGCGTCGCTTCGATCATCATCGTGTCTACATTTGTATCGTTTGGTATTCGCGTAAACGGGCATGTCGGCGCCAACCGTGTTTGGTGAAAAGTGTTCCTGCGTCGCACCGACGTCACTCATCATTGTCTTGTCCGTCTCGTTGAGAATATGATTCATGTCCGTGTAATCCGACGATATCGTGTCTCCCTCGATTTCGGCGTAGTCGCCTTCCACGCAGGCATGGTCATCGTGCTCGCAGATGGACACCGTGAAGGACTTCAACGAGCGTTTGTCCGCCGACACCGAGTTGCAGAGGTTATCGATGGAACCGGGGAGGTCCCAGCTCTTTCTGTTGAGGTCACACGGTTGATTTATCGAGGGCTTCTTCGGCTTACTGTACAACGCCGACGTGCTGCTCGCTGACTTCATGCCACGGTATTTCCGCTGCTGCACCGCTGCTGTGAAGGGCGTCTTAACGGCGTCATCCTCGCTGTGTCTCCTGTTAAACCGCAACACTGTATGTGACCTGATGCGTGATCGCTTCGCCCCTTCGATGGCCCCACTGTCGAACTCTTCATAGGGGTCTGGATAGTTTCCATTCATCTGATTTGGTGATTGTTGCGGGAAATCCGTCTCCGTTGGCGTAATTTCATCGCAGCTTCGACACCGCGGTAAGTAGTGCTTCGGCGGGTATCTCGCGCGTCCATCTACTGTATTAGCCTTCAGGAATTTGTTGGGCATGGCATACAGTGGAAGCGATGTTGAGGGACGTTGGATAACATTAGGATGCTGGGGGTTCGGGTGCAAGTCTTCCTGGCCTCTTTGAAAACTTTCTCCTTCGAATTCACGTTGCCTGTCCGTTTCGCGTCGGGTCCTGGTAGTACTAGAACGTCTCCGCTTTGACATTGCCATGAAGATACCAATAAGCACCAACACGATACCGACGACGACGAGGACAATCAATACAATCATTACAGTAATGACAGGTGCCGTGCTGCTTCTTTCTGTTGGTGTTTTCGTAGTTATTGTTGGTATCATCGTCGTTGTCGTTGGTGACGTGCGAACCGTCAGCTCTGCTGAACCATTTAAGGCGTGAACCGAGCCGTTTGTTTGACCAGGCACACTAGGAACCTCATAATAGCATTCGTACACGCCCGCGTCGGAAGGCTGCATATTCGAAATTGTGAGAGTGTAAACTGTCTCCCCTTCATCCGTCTGCACAGAGAACTTGCTGCTATCCACCTCGGTAAACAGCGCACTATCTCTGCTGATCCACAGGTGATCTGGACTATTCTTTAGCCAGATAATGTAGTAGTTACCAGATGTCGTTGTCACATCACAGTCGAAGGATACAGACCCGCCCACTGCACCAGTGGTGTCCACTGGTCCTTTCACTAACTCTGGGTGTTGGGCATCCATATGGACAACACCACAAATAAAATATAGGCCAAGAACCCACAGTATTTCGAAATTGACGTCACAAAACATTATGCCAGGTCGTTGTAAGTTTGTTAGCTTTAATCAAGTTATATTAAACACATGGTTAGATAATGCTGATGATTGTTTACGCACTGCCATCCAAGCGTCTGTAAAAGTGACCAATTTCATGCCCAACTTGAGGACAAACATTAGTCGGTATAAACGTGTTTTCTGCAGTATACATGTCATTTTGATCAATCAAAACTTAGCTGAACCTTTCAAAACAGAGATAACATAAACATTAGTTTGTGGTAAGTGGGCTACTTACTTTCGGGTGTAGTATTTTTAAGGACAAACATGCATAATATTACGCGCAACTTCCGTCCTAAGAATTAATTAATTAATTGCCAAAATAGATCACTTAACTCGTGTCATCCACGACCGTGCATTGCTCATGGCTAGAAGAAACGCGTACCAAGTGTTAGTAAGCACCGAGTTAATGCAATGTACTATCAACTTGATACGCACTTTTGAAGTCACCAAAGTGCAATCGGTTTCAAATTTCCCTTTCGTTAAAAAGATATTTACGATTGAAGTGTTCAGATGTTAAATTATCCTCTGGAACGTCAAAACCGTGCACAAAGTGAGTGCAATGAGTAAGTGAATATCTCTTGTCATATTTGCTCATTACTCGGCCATATAACGTCCGTTATATCCGTGATATTTTCACACAATACCCTGTGGACAGAAAAGTATACATTGTATCAACCATTCATCACTTTTAGCACATGTCAACAAAGTTTTGATATCCCTTTAATATGTATTTTGTGCACTATCCCTCTACAAATTTACTACAATATTTTCGAAGAAAAGTACACTTTATTACAACTACATGTACTACAATGATTAAAAACACCCTCTTTTCCCTCTCGGCTTATCCCTTTCAGGGTCTCCACATCGAATTTTCCATAGTTGAGTGCATCCGCCTGTGATGTCTATTCTAATCACGTCCATAAAAATACTCTTTGATTTGATGTGAAACCAGTAAAGTGTCTAACTCCACAAAAATTGATTGGAGCTTCCACATTTCTCTTCTACCGTGTTGTTTGGCTTATTATGATAAGAGAAAAATAAACTAGGGGTTAGATTTGTTGGAATGCCACCTTAGTATGACGATATCTATCATTGATAATCATTCAGCTCAAGAGCGTTAATGAACGGTCATAGACCTAATACACGTTATACAGTTATTCGTTGTAAAAGCTGACGCAAATTTCTTGTTTTAACCAGGAAAGCAGTGTTCATTTTCAATTAAAAGTTCACACATCATTCGGACATACATGTATCTTACAATAATATGGGTATAGGATTAAAGTCTCAAATTGAATTTTGGGCAATATCTGATACTTTACAGGTGCACCTTTAATATTTAATTTCTACCTGGTGGCTTTATGTTATCGTATCAATGTATCAATGTATCAAGTAACAGAAAATTAATACAATTCCGCAAATCAAAAGCTTTTTTGCTACCTAGCATCTAAGTATCAATGCATTATTATTAGTTAGAGAAAACAAAATTCCAAAGCTTTGGCCAAGATTGCGTCACTGCAGCTGAAAAACCCAGGGCCTTTGGAAAAGCAGTCCCAAATAACTCTATGGGACTACTCTGTTCAAAGAGGAGGAAATGAATAAATAAACAGGCAATGTTTAAACCATTAGTACAAGCTATCCAATATGCGGGGCGAAAAAATCAATGTCAATACTTTTGAGCAACATCTTATTACTAAAAGATAGAGATACTTAAGATGTAGCCTACTATTGCGAGATGTTTCTATGTCTACAGTTATATCGTTTAATTTGTGCGTTTCCTTTTTTTTCCTGCGTCGCTTTGATCATCATCATATTTATGGTTATATCGTTTGATATTCACGTAAACGGGCATGTCGGCGCCAGCCTTGTTTGATGAAATACGTTCCCGCATCGCACTGACGTCACTCATCATCGGCTTGTCCGTCTTGTTGAGAATAGGATTCATATCCATATAATCCGATGATATCGTGTTTCCGTCGATGACAATGTAGTCGCCTTCCACGCAGGCATGGTCATAGTGCTTAGAGATGGTCACCGTGAACGACTTCAATGAGCGTTTGTCCGCCGACACCGAGATGCAGATGTTTTCAATGGAACCGGAGAGGTCACAGTTCTTTCTGTCGAGGTCACGCGGTTGAATTCTCGACGGCTTATTCGACTTAGTGAACAAAGCCGACGTGCTGTTCGCCGATTTCATGCCGCGGTATTTCCGCTTCGGCGCCGCTTCTGGGGGCGTCTGAACGGCGTCACCGTCGCTTGGATTTCTGTTGAACTGCGACACTGTATGCGACCTTATGCGTGATCGCTACGCTCTTTCGATGGCTTCGATGTCGATCTCTTTATAGTGGTTCGGATTCATCTGATTTGCTGATTGTTGCGGTAAATCCGTCACCGCTAACATTATTTCGCCGTAGCTTCGCCACCGCGGTACGTAGTGCTTCGGCGGGTATCGCGCGCGCCCATCTACAGTATTACCATTCACGAGCTATGGGCTTGGCATACAGTGGGAGCGATGGTGTGTAACGTTAAATTACATGTGCGTGGGGATTTGGGTGCAAGCCTTCCTGGCATCTATGAAAACTTTCTTTTCCAAGTTGTCCGTCCGTTTTGCGCCTGGTTCTAGTTGTGTTAGACCGTTTCAGTGTTGACCTGACCATGAAGATAACAAGAAATGCCAACACAAGCATGGCGAAGACACGAACTATCAATACAATCATTGTAGTAAACGAGAGAGATATCGTACACCCGCAAGGTGACAAGCTGCTAGTATTGGATCTTTTCGTAGTTATTTTTGGTGTCCTCGACGTTGTCGTTGATAACGTATGAACGTTGAGTGATCCAAAAGCAAGGGTCACCGTACCATTAGTGTTTAAGGCTTTACACCTAATAATTAAGCCGTTATCCATCAGCTCTACAGCTCGTATTCTCATCACCTGCTTCCTGAAACTGATCTGGCGATCACCTAGATCAACGAAGACGCCATTCTTGATTAGGGACCATGAGTATATAATGTCTTCTTCTGTTGTCGGTGGCTCGAATACCGTGTCGCACGTGAACCTAGCCGTCTGATTCTCCAACACGTTGTTGATGTACGGTTCGACACCGAGCCTGATGTCCGCAGCAGCACTCGGTAAGAATGAGCAGGTTGGCGTCCGCCCGGTCGATGATGACTCCACCGACATCCGAACTCGCTTGTCTGGCTGATTTGTTGCAGGCGCTGTCGACTCACGATTCGATCACTCAGAATGAAATCTGGCTGCAACTCCTCCTCCCCGTGATACAGCTTGGCAGAGGAATTCCACAGAAAAGGTGACCACTGCAACTGAAATCGACCAATATGTGGTTGTCGCTGGGCACTTGCACAAGTTGACAGTCATCTTTGATTACTGTCAGATTGGCCAGCTCTGCTGAACCGCGAGGAGTCAAGCTGCTTGTATTGGATCTTTTCGTAGTTATGTTTGGTGTCCTCGACGTTGTCGTTGATGACGTATTAACGTTCAGTGATCCGAAAGCAAAGGGTCAACGTACCATTAATGTTTATGGTTGTACACCTAACAACTAAGCCGTTATCCATCAGCTCTACAGCTCGTATTCTCAACACCTGCTTATTGACACCTTCCTGGCGATTACCTAGATCAACGAAGACGCCATTCTTGATCAGGGACCAAGAATATGTAATGTTTTCTTCAGTTTGTCGGTGGTTCGAATTGGGTGTCACACCTGAATCTCGCCACCTGATTCTCCAACATGTTGTTGATGTACGGGTCGACACCGAGCCTGATGTCCGCAGCAGCACTCGGTAAGAATGAGCAGGTTTTCGTCCGCCCAGTCGATGGTGACTCCCACCGACATTCGAACTCGCTTGTCTGGCTGATTGTTGCAGGCGCTGTCGACTCACGATTCGATCACTCAGAATGAAATCTGGCTGCAACTCCTCCTCCCGTGATACAGCTTGGCAGAGAATTCCACAGAAAAGGTGACCAACTGCAACTGAAATCGACCAATATGTGGTTGTCGCTGGGCACTTGCACAAGTTGACAGTCATCTTTGATTACTGTCAGATTGGCCAGCTCTGCTGAACCGCGAGGAGTCAAGCTGCTTGTATTGGATCTTTTCGTAGTTATGTTTGGTGTCCTCGACGTTGTCGTTGATGACGTATTAACGTTCAGTGATCCGAAAGCAAGGGTCAACGTACCATTAATGTTTATGGTTGTACACCTAACAACTAAGCCGTTATCCATCAGCTCTACAGCTCGTATTCTCAACACCTGCTTATTGACACCTTCCTGGCGATTACCTAGATCAACGAAGACGCCATTCTTGATCAGGGACCAAGAATATGTAATGTTTTCTTCAGTTGTCGGTGGTTCGAATTGGGTGTCACACCTGAATCTCGCCACCTGATTCTCCAACATGTTGTTGATGTACGGGTCGACACCGAGCCTGATGTCCGCAGCAGCACTCGGTAAGAATGAGCAGGTTTTCGTCCGCCCAGTCGATGGTGACTCCCACCGACATTCGAACTCACTTATCTGGCTGATTTGTTGCAGGCTCTGTCGACTCACGATTCGATCACTCAGAATGAAATCTGGCTGCAACTCCTCCTCCCCGCGATAAAGCTTGGCAGGGGAATTCCACATATAAGGTGACCAACTGCAACTGAAATCGACCACTATGTCATTGTCGCTGGGCACTTGCACAAGTTGACAGTCCTCTGTGATGACCGTCAGCTCTCCTGAACCGAGTGTAGTAAATTTATGTCATAGCTGCATTCATACACGCCCGCGTCGGAAGGTTGTAGATTCGAAATTTCGAGAGTGTAACCAGTCTCACCTTCATCTGTCTGCACAGAGAACTTGCTGCTATCCACCTCATGAAACAGTGTGTCATCTCTGCTGATCCACATTTCATCTGGACTATTCTTACGCCAGAGAATGGAGTAGTCACCAGATGTCGTCGTTACATCACAGTTGAAGGATACAGACCTACCCACTGCACCAGGGGTGTCCACTGGTCCTTTCACTAGCTCTGGGTGTTGGGCATCCGTATGGACAACAACAACACCACCAAATAAACACAAGCCAAATAGCCACATTATTTCGGAATTGACGTCACAAAACATTCTGCTAGATTGTTGTAAATTTATTAGCTTTAATCAGGTTATATGATTTAATACTGTCAATGAATGTCTACACACCGCCAGCAACGTCCGTAAATTTGAATAGTGACCAATCCATTTCCAACTTAAGAACAGCCATTAGTCATGTCAGTCAGTCGACAATAATTTGCATGTATGGTTCACGATGCATTTTGATCCGTAACGCCAAATAAAGTAAACTCTGATGAGACGTTAGAAGTGTTTTCTGCGGTATACATGGCAATTTTATTAATACAATCTCAGCCGAACCTTTCAAAACAGAGATAACATAAACATTAGTTGTGGTAAGTGGGCTACTCACTCTCGGGTATAGTATTTCACCCCATTAACAGATCGCCACAGTATGATACTGAGATAAATTACTTTCATGGCACAGCATATTACAGAGCATATTACTAATTTCGTAATCTGTATTACAAATACGTCACAGTTACATACTGACAGAATATAATTTCATTTGATATTACAATGGGAAACGGTTATGAAACGTGACATACTGTAATCCAGTGTCGTCGTACCATGTATCTTGCTATATGGATTTTTTTTTTTTAAATCTCAGTTCGTTAGTGTGAACTTTTATAATTCTTAACTGGCTTGCAAATACACCTTGATTTATATCGTTCAGTAAGTGTAAGTTAAAGGGATCTAGTAACTTTGTTGAGATGTGCAAAAACTGATGAATGGTTGATGCAATGTATATTGTTGTTATCTCATATGTCCACAGGGTATTGTGTGAAAATTTCAAGTCAAATGGACAATGTATGGCCAAGTAATGAGCGAAAATGCAAAGTGATATTGGGTGATATTCACCAACTCACTGCATTCACTTTGTACAGGGATGAAAATCTCGCCCGGAGATTTTCTTATCTGAATACTTCAATCATACATATCTTTGTAATGAAAGGGAAATTTGAAAAACCGAAAGCTGTCCCATGATTTTATTGTTAATACGAATACAACAAGGTATAAAGGAACCACTAGAATTAAAATTTTATTTTGAGGCATTTGGACAATGTTACTAAGTCCCTTTAAGGGGATTTCTCCATGACTGCCAATAAGTCAGCTCACCCTTTTTGTATTGTGTTCTATGCAATGTAATGGCGTAGCTAGGATATTTTCAGTGGGGGGGGGGGGGGGGGGGGGGGGGGGGGGGGGAGGGGGGGGAGGGTTAGGCATTGGATAAAACAAGGTCCTCATTCGTGTAGATGGCCTAAAAATAATCATTTACACCTACCATAATATAGTAGGTGTAAATGATGATTTTTAGGCCATCTACACGGGTCATATTATGACCTAATGTGGCCGAAAATGGTAGTTTAACCATAAGCATTACGACGTGAGCTTGGCCTAAATTAATATATATACTTTTAAATTGATATATTTCTTGGCCAATATCTGTAGTTAATTTTTGTTCTGGAAGTATGCATTTTTTGTGGGGTGCCTTCGGAGGCACAGAAAATTGTGTCCTTCGCTAAATAAATCTACAATGTAAGGTCTTTTAATATAGACTACTGGTATAGGCCCTAACAGTGGCGTAGCGTGGTCGGACTGATTGGGGGGCACGCAAAATTATTGGGGGGGGGGGGGGGGGGGGGGGGGGGGGGGGCACACCTTATGTATTTCTTTGTTTTAAAAAAAAAATGGCCCCTTATGTTTTCTATTGTTTTTTCAAATTATTGGGGGGGGGGGGGCACAGGCCCCCCCCCGTGCCCCCCGTAGCTACGCCACAGGGCCCTAACCCTAACCCTAATGCGTGGTTACGAATCCAGAACCTACCGTTTTGTAACCTAAAACACGGAGGTAGGTTTTTCGAGTTAGCATACTTCCTGCAGAGGTTTTTTTTGTCAGGTTAGTGAAATATGATGCACGTAAGCATCCCTCCCGAACCCTGATTGACCTGGTCAAAATGGTAATTTTTTGGAAATCTGGACATCGAATTTTCAAGAAAATGCAAGTGGCTGGTAATGTGCTAGGAAGACATACTCCTATTTAGTTTTGCTGCAAAAAAAAAAAAAATATGGGATAGTCCGATTAAAAAAAAACAAAAATTTAAATTAAGAGTACATCATAGTAAACATCCTCTGTGAATTTGAGCCAATTCCGTTAATTTTAAAAAAAAAGTTATGGCCGTTTTCTGTATTATCCACTTGAGAAAATCGTTAAAATTGGCGGGAAAATCTTCTTTTTGTCATATCTCAAGAACAAATGACCAATCGTCACCAAACTTGGTATATTCATGTATCTAGGGGGATAGATGAAGGGCTGTGATTTTAAGGTCATTTGGTCAAAGAGCAAAGGTCACAGGTCACAGGTTTCCATTTGCGTGATTTTATATCTGGCAAATGTATGTGTTAAACGATAAGTTATTTTCTCAGCCAATTACTTGTATTATGCAATAAATTTTATATATTTCCGTTAAACATGAGTTGCTAGTCATTTCTATATGTCTCATTTAGTGACTTCTGCATCTCTCAAAAAAAATATTTAAAGGCTAAGACAGGGTATTATCAATTTTTGAAAATGTTGAATATTTTCGCGAAAAATTCTTTAATTCACCTAAAATTCATACTGGGGGCTTATAAAGGCATACCGAATAATTTTCCAAGGTTCCAGCAAATGTTTTTGTTTGTTTAACGAAGAAGCCAAAAATTATCCAAGTCCCTTCAAAGTCACCGTACCTACTTGTATTTACAATAACTTTTTTGTCCTTGACTCTTGAGTCGTGCGCTCAAAGTGTAAAGGTCACAGGGATCAATATGACATTTTAGCAACAAAAATAAATTCTTAAGTGCACAACAATAATATTTAAGCATTTTTTATCTATGTTATAATGTCAAAATAAAATATAAAAAATTAACAAAAAAAAATTTAAAAAAAATTTAAAAAATACCCCTAACCCCAACCATTACCCTTATCGAAGCCAACTAGACCCTTTTGGAGTCATTTTGACTCTTATCAGACGAGAAAAACCTACTTAAGCTAGCTGGTAGCTAGCTAGCTAGCTCTAGCTCTGATATCGCCCGCCGTCCGTGGCAGGGCCGCGCCGGGCTAGCTCGGGCGGCGCGGCGCGGCGCGGCGCGGCAGCGCTCTCGCGGCAGCGCTCTCGCGGCAGCGCTCTCGCGGCTGCGCTACCGCGCGCGCGCACTCCTCGGGTTGGTTGGCGTACAAGACGGACACGTAATAGTCACAGTAAAAAAACGTCGGAATTAGTAATCTCGAGTACATATTGTGTACTATACTTTAAGCGCGCGGTTACTAATTATATTTAGTATCAGTATTAACCGAGTCCGATTTGTAATACAGATTATACAATTATATAATTCGTTCAGTCTACTAACGTAAAAAATATATAATTTCTTTCAGTATTAAACAGAGTTCCATTTGTTAAACAGATGAGTATTTACAAGTACAAGAATGTTTTATTTACGCGAAGTTTCTGTCCTAAGAATTAATTTGACAAAAATGTATCACTTAGCTTGTTTCGTCCCCGGCAATGCCATTCTCATGTATTAAATCAATGCGTACCAAGTTTGTAGTAAGCACCGAGTTAATACAATGTACTATCAACTTGATACGCACTTTCGAAGTCACCAAAGTGCATTCTGTGCGATGTATGTTTTGTTGATGCCGAGCTGTGAAGCGTACAATGAGAGTTTGTTTAATCTTTAATCTCTACCTAGCGGATTCAGGTATCATTGTACTATCAAGTTACAGAAAAAAAATACAGTACCAAAAAATCAAAAGCTTTCAATCTGCTACCTTGCAACTTTGCATCAATGTATTATTATTAGTTAGAGAGAAAAAATTCCAAAGCTTTGGCAAAGATTGCGTCACTGCAGCTAAAAAAAAATAATTTCAAACCAGGGCCTTTGGCAGAAAAGCAGTGCCAAAAAACTATATAGGACTGCTCTGTTCAAAGAGGACGAAATGAATAAATAAACAAGCGTTGTTTAAACCATTTGTATAAGCTATTTAATATGCGGGGCGAAACAATCGATGTTAATACTTTTGAGCAACACCTTATTGCTGAAAGATAGAGATAGGCTAGGCTAATATTGCAAGACGAAAACTATGTGTACAGTTATATCGTTAATCGTTTGGTTTGCGCTTTTGCGTTTTTTTCTGCATCCTCATGTCTGCATTTGTATAAAGCTATCCAATATGCGGGGCGAATTTATCAATGTCAACTCATTTCCAACAACACCTTATTACTGCAAGATAAAGGAAATTAAGATAAAGGCTACTATATCTACATTTATATCGTTTAATTTGTGAGTTTCCTTTTTTTCCCTGCGTCGCTTCGATCATCATCATATCTTCAGTTTTATCGTTTGATATTCACGTAAACGGGCATGTCGGCGCCAGCCGTGTTTGGTGGAAGGTGTTCCTGCGTCGCACCGACGTCACTCATCATCGGCTTGTCCGTCTTGTTGAGAATAGGATTCATATCCATATAATCCGATGATATCGTGTCTCCGTCGATGACAATGTAGTCGCCTTCCACGCAGGCATGGTCATTGTGTTCACAGATGGACGGCATGAACGACTGCAACGAGCGTTTGTCCGCCGACACCGAGTTGCAGAGATTTTCGATAGAACCTGGGAGATCCCACCTCTTTCTGTCGAGGTCACTCGGTTGAATTCTCGTCGGCTTCTTCGGCTTAGTGTACAACGCCGACGTGCTCTTCGCCGGCTTCATGCACGGGTACTTCCGCTGCGGCGCCGCAGCTGGGAAGGGCATCTTAACGTTGTTACTGTCGCTTGGTATCCTGTTGAACTGCGACACTGTATGCGACCTAGTGCGTGATCGCTTCGCCCGTTCGATGGCCTCTCTGTCGATTTCTTCATAGGGGTTTGGACAGTTCCCATCCATCTGATTTGCTGTTTGTTGCTGGAAACCCGTCTCCGCTAACACAATTTCGCCGTAGCTTCGCCACCGCGGTAAGTAGTGCTTCTGCGGGTATATATGCGGGTATCTCGCACGTCCGTCCACTGTATTACCCTTCATGAGCGTATCGGGAATGGCATCCAGTGGAAGCGATATTGAGGGATGTTGGATAACATCAGGATGCTGGGGGTTCGGGTACAAGTCTTCATGGCCTCTTTGAAAACTTTCTCCTTCAAGTTGCCCGTCCGTTTGGCGTCGGGTTCTAGTCGTGTTAGAACGTCTCAGTTTTGACTTTGCCATGAAGATAACAAGAAGCACCAACACGATAATAACGACGACGAGGACTACCAATACAATCATTATAATAATCGTAAGAGATACCGTACCGCCGCTAGGTGCCAAGCTGCCATTATTGGATTCTTTCATTTGTAGTTCCATCGTAATTGTTGGTGTCATCGTCGTAATTGTTTGAGTCATCGTCGTAATTGTTGGTGTCGTCGTCGTTGTCGTTGGTGACGTACGGACCGTCAGCTCTGCTGAACCATGAAGGGCGTGAAACAACCCTTTTGTTTTACCAGACACACTACGTACTTCATAATAGCATTCGTAGACGCCCGCGTCGGAAGGTTGTAGATTTGTAATGTGGAGAGTGTAGCCTGGCTCTCCTTCATCCGTCTGCACAGAGAACTTGCTGCTATCCACCTCGGGTAAAAACAGCGCACTATCTCTGCTGATCCACAGGTGATCTGGACTCTTCTTAAGCCAGAGAATGGAGTAGTTACCAGATGTCGTCATCACATCACAGTCGAAGGATACAGACCCGCCCACTGCACCCGAGGTGTCCACTGGTCCTTTCACTAGCTCTGGGTGATGGGCATCCGTATGGACAACAAGACCACAGAAGGAACACAAGCCAAGAAGCCACAGTATTTCGGAATTGACGTCACAAAACATTCTGCCAGGCTGTTGTAAGTCTGTAAGCTTTAATCAAGTAATATTAAACACATGATTTTATACTGCTGATGAATATTTACACACAGCTAGTAATGTACCAACTTTGATTAGTTACCAATTCAACTCCAGAAGGAGCATCAGTCAGTCGACACTAATTCTCATGTACGGTTCACGTTGTACTTTGTTCCGTAACGCCAAATATAGACAACTCTGATGAGACGTTTGAGGTAGTATTTGTTGTATACCTGTCAATTTGATCAATGAAATCTTTGCCGAACCTTTCATACTATAGATAACAGGAACATTAATTAGTGGTAAGTGGGCTACTTACTTCCGGGTATAGTATTTTCAAAAACAAAAAATGCACAATTGTACGCGCAGTTTCTGTCCCAAACATTAATTTGACATAATACAATACTTAACTCGTGTCATCCCCAACAATACCGTACTCAAGGCTCAAAGCAATGCGTACCAAGTTTCAGTAGGCACCGGGTTAATGCAATGTACTATTATCTTGCTGTGCACTTTCGCAGTCAACAAGTGCATTATGTGTGATTATTTATTATGATGATGCCAAAGGCGTATTGTAACGAAATAGCCATTCAATCACGGTTAGTTTCGTTAGACAATTAGTTGTAAAAGCGGGGTTTGATTGTGGAATCATGGATTTGTAACTATGAAGCGGATGTGATGATTTTATAGGCCATGGAAGATGAAGATAGGGGTTAATTTAACACTTTGAGTGCCAGGGATTTGACAGCTCTATGGCATTTGTGTGCTTTATGGGGTGCAAAAATGCGAACTTGGCACTCAAGGAGTTAATAATTTGTGGTAGTAATCGGGCATTTCATAATGGACGATTATTAAATGAGGGATCGATCGTCACATTTGTTGCTCGATTATGTTGTTTGTTATAATCGATATATAGAAATAATGCAATATTGATATTTTTGGACAGTTTTTGGTTCATAGTTCTAATGATTAAAATTGAGTATGATAATTAGTTATTATATCAATCAATTTATTAAATAACGAGTAATTTGATGGGTTAAAGCAAAGATCCTACATACACAAGATGCTCAACTCTCCCGATTTTACACGGCCGCTGGTGAAACGGAAGCGGAAGCGGTATTTGAGCACATGGAGTCTGCCGCCCGCTAGCGTTGAGCGGGTAAACTCGAACAAGCGTCAGAAGACTTCTGGCGGGTGGCGTACGCTGGCGGGTGTCAACCTGGGAATTTTTGAAATTATATTCAGCGCTTTTACTTTCAAACTATTCTTAATGTGAATAAAAGTATACATTTTTGGAATGGAAAGTATAGTCAAAGAATCCATTTTTTTAAATATTATATTTCACTCAAAATGCTAGCTTTTCTTCTTTTTTAAAAAGAAAATGGCAAGAAATATTGGTCAACTTCACTTGTTCGTTGAAATTTTTGATTTTTGAGTTTAAAATGCTAAACTCGCTTGAAAATCGTGATACAACTCTTGAAAGGTTTGTTATATTTTGAATTTAAGCAATTTAAAATCTGAATTGATGAAAAAGGTAATAAATTAATGTTTTGCCTCTTTCCGGTAAAAAAATAAAGCCCAACTCAATCCTTTTGGAAAAAACAAACAAGCCTGATTTTCTAGCAATTTGAGCATTTTAACTCAAATTATTTAAGTTTCTTAGCCACACAAATTTTTCATTTTTAGCTCATCCGGCCCGAAGGGCCCGATGAGCTTATGCCATGGCGTGGCGTCCGTCGTCCGTCCGTCCGTCCGTCCGTCCGTCCACAGTTTTCAAAATGCTTCTTCTTCTTTATTTTTCAACCGATTTTGATTCTGATTGTTTCATAAGATAGGGCTAGGAGGGGGATTTAAAACTTCTACACAGAATCGTGAAATTCATTATATATGCTAATTTATGCAAATTTATTCGAAATCACAAAAAATGCTTCTTCTCCTTCATTTCTTGACCGATTTTGATTTGGTTTGCTTTATCTGGTAGAGCTAACTTTGGTACACTAAACTTCTACACAGAATTTTGAAATTTTTCTCCATTAATTAATTATGGTAATTTATGCAAATTTATTCCAAAAATCACAAAAAATGCTTCTTCTCCTTCATTTCTCGACCGATTTTGATTTGGTTCGCTTTATCTGGTAGAGCTAATTTTGAAATTTTTCTCCATTAATTAATTATGGTAATTTTTTAATTATTTATTTATTTATTTATTTATTTATTTATTTTTATTATTTATTTATTTATTTATTTATTTATTTATTTATTTATTTTATTTATTTTTTTTTTATTTATTTTTTTTTTTAATTTATTTATTTATTTATTTATTTATTATTTTTTTTTTTCCCATGTCCCTTCTGGGGCATCAAATTTATATTTTTTCACTCTAATTTTTTTTAAATTAATTTTTATGTCCCTTCCAGGGCATCACATTTTTATTTTTTGACCAGTTGAAAAGTGTACCACATGAAATTTGCGATATTTGATGTTGCGAGATGCCGGATGAGCGCTACGTCATTGACGTTCTGGTTTGTTTTGTTTTTGCCATTTTCTTTAAAAGAAAAATATCTATTTTTAGGAACAAAATAAACGGGCCTTTAGCTGCAGCTTAATATCACAGCTTATCATTATGAATATCTCAAGATTTCATTTCAATCTGAGAATTTCATCTGCTCTTTTTTTTCAATGGGATGGGTTCAGTTATGTGAGTATACATTTGACCATGCATGGCCAACGTCACCAAATATAATGAGCTCATTAAATGACAATGGTTTCTTTAATTTATTCAGCGGTTTCTTCAATTTAATCCATAGTTCTCAATAGAGTTTTCACACTTTCCCGGGATCCTTCAGGCTACACAACAGGGGCTGTCAGTTCAAACTTCTAACTCAACATGGTATTTACAGAAATAGAGACGGCTTAGATATAAACTGGACCTCTATTTATTTGGATTTTCATGATTGAAACAACTACAATAAAATTATGACAATACACAATACTGATTAAGAGTTACACTTACGTTACTTATTCAGCTTTCTGGATTTGAGTAAAGCTTTTGACTCTATCAATCACAATATTATTTTACATAAAGAAAAATCTTACGAATTAAGAAGTATAGTACTTTCATGGTTTGAAAATTATTTTAAGCACCGCTATCAAATCGCAGTATATAACAATGTTTGTTCTGAACTGTTACAAGTTACATGTGGAGTACCCCAAGGATCAATTCTAGAACCACTTCTATTCTTACTATTCATAAATAATTCAGTTAATTGTCCCCATACTCTTAAATTTGTGCTTTTTGCTGCTGATACCAATATTCTTTTTTCTCACAATGATATTAATACCTTATGTCAAATTATAAATAATGAAATGAAACATGTATCACTATATGGTTCAATTGTAATAAATTGTCTCTTAATACTTCTAAATATAATTTCATTTACTACCATCATAAGCAAAGTGCTATTTCGAATGATTCAATAAATTCCTTAATAATTAAAATTAATGACATTCTAATTCAGCGTGTTCAATCAACTTATTTCTTAGGTGTAATTATTGACCAACATTTAGCCTGGAAAGATTATATACTTGCCATTTCAAACAAAATATCAACGAGTATTGGTGTCATCAGTAAATTAAGTCATATCTTTCCCCAAAATATATTGATTTTTATTATATAATACCATGATCCTGCCAATGTTAATGTACTGTAATCAGCGCTCACCTGGAAACTTTACCCGCTCACCGCTAGTTGGCGCACTCCTTCAAACTCCCACAATTCCGCGCGTTAGCGTTTCACTTTTTGACCGAGAGTTGAGCATCTTGTGTATGTAGGATCTTTGGTTAAAGGGAAAGTTGAGTTTTGGTAGAGAGGGCGCTAGACTACTTAATTGGTTTGTGAGGTAATGAAAAACTGAGTGTAAAATTTGAAAGAGCATAATATTTAAACAATAAAATCATCTTTGTTTGATCAAAATCAGTTCAGAAACGGCTGAAATATCCATAAATATAACAATTTGTAATAAACCCGGGGCCCCGGGTTTATTAGAGAATTTTGAACCAGCCGTTAACAATTCAAAAAAATGCTTCCTCTTTTCAAAAAGTTACAAAATAGGTATTTAAATAGTTGTTGGTTATTTCTCTATCTAATCACTATTTCAACAAAGCATCACATGCACAATATTTTATTCAAAATGGTTGAAACCGATGAGTGTTTAGAGAGCGCCCTCTTACGTTTTAACGGCTCTTTTCCAATGATAACATAATCTTTATTACGTCATTTGTAATTTTGTGTTCCTTTCTAGTTATAACTATTAGTTTGTAATGTAATGATGCAGGTTTTGGTTACTATAATTCAGTTTCACTAAAACTGTACTCTCCTTACCAGAACTCAACTATCCCTTTAACCATGTGAAATTATTAACATTTGGTAGAGTTATGATCACGTAAAGATTAGGAGTTGGGAGTTTAGTAATAGCAATCATTTAGTAGTATGTAATGTAGAATGAAAAAAATCATGCATGATGTGTTAGTCAAGTGGGCGCTGCGTGGAGATTGCAGTGTGTCCACCAATAACGTGGAATACTAATAAATTCACAAAGCTAAAGTAACCTTACCGTTTCAGTGTGTATGATGCGTCATAAGTGTCTGACTCGACTGAATACATGAGGATGCTACCCCTGTTGCCGCCAAATAAACGTTGAGTGAAGGCAAAGGCGGAGTGCCGGAATCGCACATTGCGAGAGGCCTTGCGTCACTGACAGTGCTGTCTAGTACTGATAATTCATTGGGCCTGGGAGTCAGAGTGGAGATCACAAGACCGGTGTGAAGATACGAGCACCGTGCCGAGCGACGTGGGACCAGAGGTACACAAGAAAACCTGGGAGTCGGGGTGAAGATCACAAGACCGGTGTGAAGATACGAGCACTGTGCCGAGCGACCAGAGGTACACAAGAAAACCTGGGAGTCGGGGTGAAGATCACAAGTCTGGTGTGAAGTTACGAGCACCGTGCCGAGCGACCAGAGGTACACAAGAAAACCTGGGAGTCGGGGTGAAGATCACAAGACCGGTGCAGGGTTGCCAAGTCTCACGCATTGACCGTGTGACACACGCACTTCACCCCTCTCTCACGCTCTTACGCTGATCTCTTAATATCACACGCCTTAGAAGCATATTGAAAAAAGAAAAGAAAAAAGGCATATAAATATATATTAACGTTCAGGCGTTCCGTATGTCGTGCTAATAAGTACTTCCCACAGCAAAGTTTGTCATCTCATCCTGCAACAAGAAACATTTATGATCAAGACATGTTACCTGTATGTTGGTAAGCAGAACATAGTGCCTTAGGGTGTTTAATGACTGTATATGAAATGTTATTTTACCTCATTAGGTATGCATCAGATTGCACGATTTCAAGTTCAAAATTGCAAAAGCTCCCTACCGTGGGAGGGGGGACACCCCCCTCCCACACCCTCCCCCCGCTCGGTCGCTTGGCTCTCTCGTTCGGGAGAGCCAAGCGCCCTCGCTAGCGGCCCGCGCATGCTCGGTCGCTCCGCTCCCTCGCAATGTCTCAATCTCACACTCTCACCTCTGCTTCAAAGTGGCAACCCTGCCGGTGTGAAGATACGAGCACCGTGCCGAGCGACCAGAGGTACACAAGAAAACCTAGGAGCCGGGGTGAAGATCACAAGACCGGTGTGAATATACGAGCACTGTGCCGAGAGACGTGGGACTAGAGGTACACAAGAAAACCCAGCGAATTAAGCAACAGATTTAGTTCATCCGAACCAAGTTAAGATTGTCGCTTTCCCCAAAAGCGGCCAAGAATTGAACCATCTCCGGGACGCAACCAAAATGATGAATGGAATGCGTTTGACCTATACGCGAAGCTAGCTAGAGTTGTGCTTGCGTATAGTCAGTGTCAGCACGCAATGAATTATACAACGTATAATTTATATTGAAATAATATTGAAATTGAATGTGCTTTATTTCATTTCATTTCAATGATTTTATTTCCAAAACTTTAAATCATACAATACTGTACAAAGTAACTATACAAATTCAACTTTAAATCATACAATACTGTACAAAGTAATTATACAAGTTCAAATATACGATCACACAAATAAACTAATATAAGAATCGTAAATCAAATACAAGTCAAGTAATAAGAAAGTTGCAGTAAACGTAAACATACAATTCGGAACACCCGCAAAGCTCAGAGAGCTTGACTAAGGGTCACCCAATGCGAAAATGGTCTGATGGTATATAGTATATACATAAATTGTTTTATAGAGCGCAAATTGCAATAAAGCCGCTAAACGCTATTATTACCTCGATAAACTGATATGCACTGCAATCGTTCCTGCACGACACATTACATATTTTCCACTCCCTTCTGAGTATTCCAGCCATTCGCTTGTTAGGACTTAGGCGCACTGCTATTGGACAGCGTTCCCATCCGGACTAAACGTAGCAACAAATTCGATTTACCGCGTGAAATTAAACTAAGTACAAAGAATGAATGTTAACAGTCAAACAGACTCGTCAGGACCACTTTCACAAAACCACTATCGACCAAATTAGCGCTAGATCACTATTCCGTGATGATCACGTGCATGATACGCAGTATCGCGTCATGTTCGGCTCCATGTGATGTGGCAATGGGGATATTTGTGCAACAGCTACATTCAATTGAATTACATTTACTTTCGCCCAATGTTCAGGACAGATCATCTAAATAACAAATATGTGTTCGTGCCACATACGAGAAGGCAGAAGCTGATAACAATTTATAGCCACGTCTTGGCAGAATTCGAAAATGTTGAAAAGTTTGCTCTGCTTTTCCGCACGTGGCACAAAAAACACATTACTGCCACGTAATATCACGTATTGCCACGGTTTAGCCACGAAGCTGCCACCGATAGCCTCGTTCCATTGCATTCCACAAATATGCCATTACGACTTGGCTCTTTCGGGAAGGCTTTACCATGTTTACGGGAATGTGTGTCTAGGACATTAGGGCTGACACATCCAATTGATCTTGTCAATTTTCCAGAGTTGAGTGCATCCGCCTGTGATGTCTGTTCTAATCGTGTCCATACAAATAACCATTGATTAATTTGTTTAATCTTTGATTTCTTCCTAGCAGCTTCATATCATTACATCATTAGGTTAGAGACAGATTGCGTCACTGCCGCTGAAAACAAATAAAATCAAGGCCTTCTGAAAAGCAGTGCCGGATCACTGATGGGGCTACCCTGATTAAGGAAGACGAAATAAATAAATAAACAGTGTGTTGCTTAAACTATACCCAATGTGCAGGGCGAAGCAATCAGTGGCAACTAATTTCGAGCAACACCGCCCTTATTCCTGCAAGATAGAGATCGATGTAGGCTACTTTCTTGACAAGATATTACTACACCGAACACAAAAAGTAACTACTCCCTAGACAACTGCACATAATTTCGTAACCGATACTGGTTTCAAAATGTCATCTTACCACAATATTTCTACAGTTGTTAAGCTCATTCTGCGTGAAAATTGGAGATATTCATCACTTCATGGCTGAATGAGCAAAAAGGATGCGCATGAAGGTACATTTTTGTGAAACAGCACATATGACTAAATGCATTGATTATGGCTTGTGAAAAAATACTGTTTGATATTCCATCCATTTTGATTTGTTAATGGCACATGTGGTAAAATGCATTAATTACAATTGTAAAACAGGGCAATTTGAAATTTTCTCAATACTCAATAAACTGCAATACTCATATTACCTTTTTTGAGAAATTTGAAATATGACATTTTCTCTTTATTGTGTGCTTACTCAACCATGGAATTATGGTTAACTCTTATTTTTACACATTCTTTTCCTAACCACAATAGAAATAATTTTGCCTGAGAAATCTTGAAATGATATTTAGTTATGAAATTATGAGCAGTTGTTTAAAGGAGTAGTTACTTTTTGTGTTCAGTTTAAGTCTACAGTTATATATTTTGGTTTGTGTTTTTGCGTTTTTTCCTGCGTCGCTTCGATCATCATCATGTCTACAGTTTTATCGTTTGATATTTGCGTAAACGGGCATGTCGGCGGGGTCGGCGCCAGCCGTGTTTGGTGAAATGTGTACCTGCGTCGCACCGACGTAACTCATCATAGGCTTGTCCGTCTTGTTGAGAATAGGATTCATATCCATATAATCCGACGATATCGTGTCTCCGTCGATTTCGGCGTAGTCGCCTTCCACGCAGGCATGGTCATCGTGCTCACAGATGGACGGCATGAACGATTGCAATGAGCGTTTGTCCGCCGACACCGAGTTGCAGAGGTTTTCGATAGAACCTGGGAGATCCCAACACTTTCTGTCGAGGTCACGCGGTTGAATTCTCGTCGGCTTCTTCGGCTTACTGTACAACGCCGACATGCTGCTCGCCGACTTCATGCCACGGTATTTCCGCTGCGGCGCCGCTGCTGGGTACGGCGTCTCAACGGCATCACCGTCGCTTGGTAACCTGTTGAACTGCGACACTGTATGCGACCTGGTGCGTGATCGCTTCGCCCCTTCGATGGCCTCTCTGTCGATCTCTTCATAGGGGTTTGGACAGTTCCCATCCATCTGATTTGCTGTTTGTTGCGGGAAATCCGTCTCCGCTAACACAATTTCTCCATAGCTTCGCCACCGCGGTAAGTAGTGCTTCTGCGGGTATAGCGCGTATCCCTCTACTGTATAACCCTTCATGAACGTATCGGGAATGGCATTCAGTGGAAGCGATGTTGAGGGACGTTGGATAACATCAGGATGCTGGGGGTTCGGGTACAAGTCTTCATGGCCTCTTTGAAAACTTTCTCCTTTAAGTTGCCCGTCCGTTTGGCGTCGGGTTCTGGTCGTGTTAGCACGTCTCAGTCTTGACATTGCCATGAAGATAACAAGAAGCACCAACACGATAATAACGACGACGAGGACTACCAATACAATCATTATAATAATCGTAAAAGATACCGTAACGCCGCTAGGTTCCAAGCTGCCATTATTGGATTCTTTCGTTTGTAGTTGCGTCGTTATTGTTGGTGTCATCGTCGGAATTGTTGGTGATATCGTCGTAATTGTTGGTGATATCGTCGTAATTGTTGGTGTCATCGTCGTAATTGTTGGTGTCGTCGACGTTGTCGTTGGTGACGTACGGACCGTCAGCTCTGCTGAACCATTAAGGGGGTGATTCGAGCTGTTCGTTTTACCTTCCACACGAGGTACTTCATAATGGCATTCGTACACGCCCGCGTCGGAAGGTTGTAGGTTTGTGATGTGGAGAGTGTAACCTGGCTCCCCTTCATCCCTCTGCACAGAGAACTTGCTGCTATTCGCCCCGGGAAGAAGCGTGCCATCTCTGCTGATCCACAGGTGATCTGGACTATACTTGAGCCAGAGAATGGAGTAGTTACCATATGTCGTTGTCACATCACAGTCGAAGGATACAGACCCGCCCACTGCACCAATGGTGTCAACTGGTCCTTTCACTAGCTCTGGGTGTTGGGCATCAGTATGGACAACACCACAAAGGAAAAATAGGCCAAGGAGCAGAGGTGTCTCGTAATCAAAGTCACAAAACATTCTGCCAGATTGTTGCAAGTTTTTGAGCTTTAATTAATATTAAACATAATATGCTCTAATACTGCTAATGAATGTGTACACATGCACTGCCAGTAACGTATGTGCATTAAGATTAGTGACCAACTCATATCCAACTCCAGAACGAACATCAGTCAGTCAACAATAATTTTCATGTACGGTTCACGTTGTACTTTGTTCCGTAGCGCAACATAATAGTAAACCCTGATGAGATGTCAGAAGTATTTTCTGTGGTTATACCTGTCATTTTGATCAATAAAATCTTAGCCAACCTTTCAAAACAGGAATAAAAGTTACGTTAGCCTTATGGAAAGTGGGTAACTCACTTTCGGGTATAGTATTTACAAGCAGAATAATGTTTTATTTACGCGCAGTTTCTGTCCTAAACATAAATCTGACAAAAATCTCGTCTCATCCCAGACCATGCCATGCTCATGGCAATGCGCACCAAGTTTTAGTAGGCACCAGGTAAATGCAATGATCTCCTTCAAGTTTACTATCAACTTGCTGCGCACTTTCGAAGTCACTAAAGGGCATTTGGGGCGATGATTTATGTTGGTGCATGTGTTTCGAAGCGTACAATGAAAGCGAAAGATGATACAAGGATAGTACGTCCTTAAGCATTGTTAAGGGGATCTAGTAATTTTGTTGAGTCATTTGCACAAACTTATCAAGGGTTTATAAAATGTGCATTTCTGTGATCTTGTACATCCACTGAGTAATGTTTACAAATTCCATGTTAAATAAATGTCATGTGATCGCGTAATGAGTGAAATGCAAAGCTATTTCTGCTAAATCATAACACAACATGTGTATACAGTCAACATTATCCAGTGGATATTAACAAATCCCGAACACCTAAATCGTAAATATCTGTCTAATGAAAAGGACATTTGGAAAAATAGAAACCGGTTCCATGCTTCTATTGGCAAACCAAATACAACACGGTATGAGAGAAACACTAGAGCTCTAAGTAAGTTTGATGGATTTTGAAAATGTTACTAGATCCCATTAAACAACGAGACAGGCAGCTTTCACAACATTTAAGTGGCGAGCGATCAGTTAAAAGAACTACACGCATCGAACTTCAAATCGAATCGCATCGAATAGTCATGCAGACTATTTGATTGCATTTTTAGATATCGCTTTCCCCCAAAAGCTGTCAAGAATATAACCAATCTGTGAGCAGGTGAGACGCAACCAAAATGACAAATGGAATACGTTTGTCCTACACCCGAAGCTGGAGTAACGTAATCAGAGTCCGCACACAACAAAATGAGGGGGAGGTGTCTGGTGTCCTTTTCACGTTGTCCACATGATTTTGGCGAATATATATATTAAAGTGGTGTTTATCCATAACTTAGTTTAATAAAAAAATATGGAGGAATT
Organism: Echinarachnius parma; assembly: GCA_037951105.1. Taxonomy (NCBI): domain Eukaryota; kingdom Metazoa; phylum Echinodermata; class Echinoidea; order Clypeasteroida; family Echinarachniidae; genus Echinarachnius; species Echinarachnius parma. The sequence continues at coordinate 72,690 of JBAMJV010009386.1, forward strand.
ATCGCACGAACACATCTAAATGAACACTATTTAAATAACACAAAATAGTTTACTGTAAAAATAAAATAAAAACAGTTTTACCGAGCCACTGAACGCCCTCTATGTCCAGTCCAGTCCCATCTTGTTGAAATGAATACAGGCCGATGGATGCGATCTCTCCATCTGTATAATGACACAATAAATTTGTGTAAACATAACAACTAAATTACACATTTTTCCAGGATGTGTTTCAGTATCATTGCTCTCATTTCGTTGTCAGTATAGTTAAAGATTGTTTTGCACAACATAATCTCTTCATTAATCACCAACATTATTTCAGATATACTTGGTAAATGTATTGATACAATCACATTAGGTAACACTTTTCAAACGAGACATAATCTCTGCCGACACAGCCCCCTCGACCCGATCCGACTGGTTTCAATCAGGCTAGAGTTGGGCCCGGTCGGTCGGATCCTATTCATCGTGTTGAATCGACTGGCAAAAAGTGTGTCGCGAGGCACTGAAAACTGAGCCGATCCGAATGAAAACCAATCGGATCGGGTAGAGTCGGCTCTGTCTGCAGAGGGCTTTAGACTTACCCCGTAATTGACGAATCTGAATCAAACCCTCACGATCTCCAGTTTCCGTGAAACTAACGGACCCCTGTGAAGAAAGAAAATATGACCTAATCGAAACATTATCTTTCATTTTGAATAATTACAATCACGATCACCGTATCATCATTACAAGCGTAATTATTACCAATTGTCACCGTTATGATCTTAATCCCCACAATCATGTTGCTGTCGTCTTCATCATCATCGTAAAAATCACCGCTATCATCATATACCATATAATAAAACAAGAAACGCATCCACTATGTAATCACCACCATTCCCGCCATCACCACCATACTACCAGAATCACCAATATAAATGTCATTATCATCATTTAGCAAACATAATTACATCACGATACATTCAACAACTGTAAGAAATTCACCATGTTGGTCATGTCGTATTCTTTAGGTTAAAAGTAAAATTAATTAATTAAAGCGAAATTATATAAATTACTCGTATAACTTTTGTAAAATAATATATACCGTATTATGACTAAAATCTAAAAAATATATCAACAAAATTTCTTGCTCACCGATAGTCCTTCGAATCGCATAGAATCCAATGCAATCATGATCTTATCTCTCACGTCACTATTGTCATAAGAAAACTCTTCTGCCAGTCCACTATTCGGAGGCAATTCTGTGTATAAACGAGAAAAAATGCACATCAATCGTATTTGTTTCTATGAATAACTGTATGTTTATCAAATAATAAAACGAACATGTTATATATCAATTAGAAAAGCTTCTTGTATATATATATCAGAATTGGAAAGAAATTTTGTAAACAAATACAGAGATAAATAAGAACAAAATATTATGAAATTAATAGGATTTTGTTTGTATTCGTGTAGGCCTATTTTGCCTAAATTTAAATGGAATTTGTAAAAACAACATTTAAAAAAATGTATAGATGTATGAGGTAGACTTAAATTTATCTTTACAAAAAAACAAACAAGAATATATAACGATAACATATTCTGAAATGTGTATTTTTAAAATTAAAAATATGTTAACTTCGTACTTTCAATTAGTTTCTGGGATCTAATATCGTTATTGTATTAAATACAACGACAGTAGTAGACCATAACTTGTTGTTGTTATAAATCTGTAAAGTATTTTTGACATTACATTACAAAACATAACACGTAGAAATTGAATTATGGTAGATAATTTGTCTGAAAATAAAACTCGACAGTGACGGAAGCGATTTATGTCGTCTATAAGAAATATTCCCGCTAGACAAAATAGCGGATACGAATGTCAACATAAATTTGTATAATTAAGTCGGTGTAGAATGAAATGGGAAATAATTATGGCATTAAGGAAAATGACTGAATTACGAGTAAGTCCATATGGTGAATAGTTGTCAGTAATCGAATTTAATCTCATCTTGACGTGTTCGTATGAATAAAGGGAATTTCAATTATGCACGCAGTGAGTGCGTGATATCGAATGAAAAAAATAAAAAGGCTATATTGATCGATTGTAACTGTGCATGTATGTGTGCATGTGTGCGTGTGTATGTGTGTGTGTATGTTCGTGTGTGTTTGTGTGTGTGTGTGTGCGTTTTTAGGTGTGTGTGTGTGTGTGTGTGTGTGTTTTGTGTGAGTGTTTGTATGTTTTGTTTGTGGGCGTTTGTCGGCGTGTTTCAACATTTGATATCAATAATATTATGCTAAGTACTATGTACTAAAATAATAATCTATATTACATATTTTCTTTAAACATTTTAGAAAATGTACCATTTTGACTTGCTTGAACGGTTTCGTTGAGCGCCAGTGCGATGCTCCACGCGGCGTCGTAGGCATCAGAGGCGTATGACGTCACTTCCTGTTCCATCCCTGCCTCCGCGGCTCGGGATTTGAACTCTTCAGCGATCTCCGTAGCAGTCTGGAACGATCATCAAAATAGGAAAATGGTCAGAATTATTTATCATGTTTTGTAAAATAAACATAACAATTTATTAGTGGTGGAAGCAGGGAAATACAATTAAATGAATTAGGAAATATATGTGACAAAGTGAACATTATGCTTCAATAGAAATGAGCTGAAGCCAGTTCTCGGCAATCAAAATATAAAAAAAAAGGATACCGATTGAAAAGCATATTGAATGTATTAAAGGGATCTATAGTTACATTGTAAACATGTGCAAAAAGTGATGAATGGTTGGTAAAATATAAATTGTTTGTGATCTGATATGTCCACTAACTAATGTGGGAAAAGTTCACGTTTTTAAAAGAATGTTATAAATATAACTATGGCCGAGTAATGAGCAAAATTCAAAGTGATATTCCTTAACTCATTGCACTGACTCTGTACACAGTACCTTATGACTGTACAGTGGATAGTTAGCATCCGAATACTTCAATCGTATATATCCTTTTAACGAAAGGGAAATTTGAAGAAGAAAAAAACGGTTCCGTGCGTATGTAGTTGTGTAGATTTGGACAATGTTATTAGATCCCTTTAATTATGATTTTCTGTTAATATGAATTGGATTCATTGGAATATCAATTTCTCGTTAAAAGGATTAAAAAAGGGATTGTAAAAAGAAACAAAAAACAGACACTGGAATTAATTTTTTTCCAAATTGCCAAAAGAAACTAAACACGAATGAAAACAACAAAAACATAACATAACTTACATATCCTGAAATTGTGGTTTTATTCGGATACCGATTCATGGGAATCGAGTCCGTCGTTATGTAGCCGTCAACGGCCGTGTAGATTTGCTCGGGAGTGCACGACGTCGCGTTATCATCTTTACTCCACCAATTGGCGCTATATTTACCCGCCAAAAGAAACCACGCGTAGTTCTTGCCGTACAAGCCCTGCCTATATGCCTGCAGAAAATATGAAAACGAAATGTAGTCAACTAAAGCATATCATGGATATTGCGCTAATCAAGAAATTGGGAAGAGGGTAAGAGGAAGAGAGAGAAGAAGAGTGATTAAAATGTATTACGCCTTTTATTTTTCTATGATTTAGAGATGTTTATACAGAGTATTTGGTATTTACATTTTCGTATCCAATGAATAATGGCACCCCATCATATATAATTCATATGCATCAAACTACCATCATCTATAGACCTTACTAAGTTTGTGAAAATGAAATGAGACACCCTTTTTGTCGAAATCCAGAGCACAAAATCCAGATAAGATATGAAATGACACATGTCTAAATATTAGTAAATATAATTATGAATAACTTACAATCCAGTTATTACTGTGCCTTCTTTGCACATGTACCATTTAAAGAGTCAAAACTAACAAATAGCTTTGACACTATAGAAGAAATTTATGTGTAAGGAAATCAAACAAAATTAATGATAAAGGCCATCTGGTTGAACAAAATAATAATAATGTAGTTCGCACGTTACACGATTTGTGTAAGAGAGAGGAATTCACTGAATATGGGAAAATGAAAGAAGAAAAAAAAGAAGATGAAGTTCGTTTCTCTCACCTCACAGAAAACTTTCCTCGCCATCTTCTCCTGAAAGTTGCCAAAGATAATCCAAGCCCCCCTTTCCTGAAAGAAGGGGGAAATATTTAAGAGAGAGAAAATAAAAAGGAATAAAGGAATGCTTATTTTGATCGCTTAGAATGTATTTCTATATGTTATTGTATAATATATTATATTGCTGTATAGGCCCATTTTTTCTATTATATTGTTTTCTGAATAATTTGTAAATCAATATTTTTTTATATTATGTTCTGAGAAAAATGAAATAAACGAATTTGAATTTGAATTTGAAGAAAAGTTGTCGAGATATCGTAATGTATAGTTTACGCCAATAGTCTGTGGTAAAATTAAAAAGTCTTACAATAGAACTGTGAAAATGAGCAAATAAAATGTGGCTGCCCCAGGGAATCGAACCAAGACCTTCGGGGAGGCTCAATTTTCTTTGCTCATTTCCATTTATTGTATATTTATATTTCTGGTCAGTTTTACCCTATATGTTTGAATTTAAATACTTAAAGGTAGTGTTGAGTATTGGTATTTCCCGAAGTGCCCCCCCCCCCGATATTTTTTTGTGAGATAATGAAAAACTGACTGTCAAATTCGAAAGAACATACAATTGTAATGGCAGAATAAACTTTATTTGATCAAAATCGGTTCAGAAACGGCTGAAATATCCATAAATATATTTGTATTCAAAATGATTTTCACCGGCAATCACCGGGCGATATTTAGACTTTTTAGAAACAATTTCAAAAAATGCTCGAAGACTACTTTGAAAAAAATCAGAATAGGTTTTTAAAAACTCTTTGATGATATCTCTATTGAAACATTATTTTGACAAACATTAAATGCACAATTTTGTATGAAAAAAGGCTAAGACCATTGATTTTTGTATAGCGCCTTTTTGAGTTGTAACGGCTCTTTTTGAATAATAACAGGGGTTTTACTTAGTCCTTTGTAATTGTGTATATTTGTTCAAGCATGGTGAAGTTATAACTATTACTTTGTACCGTAATGGTGCAGGTTTTGGTTACTAAAGTTAAGTTTGACCAATACTCAACTATCCCTTTAACTTCCCCGCCCTCCTAAATCAAAATAATCTTATGGGTGCTTGCAAAACATGCTAATGATTATCCTCTTTGTACACTTTACGATGTTTAAAAAAAATGTAATTTGTGTCATCTGTTCACAATTCTGTTTACATTTCATTGCAAATTTGCATTCATGTTTCACGAACATACAGTATGTAATCTATGTACAGTATGTCAATGTGCTGATACAAATGACCAATACAATAACTCTCATTTGCCAGGATAGTGGCAAGCCCCTTATAGAAACAGCTCGCCAATTGTTGCTAAACCTGGATCAGTCTATTTACCCGATTCAATATTTGACATTATACCCCTTTTCTAATCATACCGAGTGGCAAATATTCCAGATCATGGCGAGTTAACTGACTGTCATTAATCATAATTACATCGGGAAGGTCATTCTTCATTAGCGCTTGGTTGAACTTGTGGAACGTAATGACATTAACTCTTGAAAATACAAGCTCTGTCACATTATATATTCATGAATAATTTACCGTGTGTTGGTAATTAATGGGTTATTTAACCCCTAATGCTACGGGAACCTGGTTGGCTATGTATACAGTTTATAGGGATGTCAGTCTCGAAGGGAACGGGTTAAAATAATATAGATTATTGGCAGTATATGGTTAAAAATGAGTAATATGGAAAAGTGCATGCGACAAAAAAAATGGACAAGAACAACTGAATGAATAATCTCAGAGGAAGCGCAGGTGCAGCCAGATCAGATTAATGGTGAAGCAACGTTGTAATGATGATTGATACTCGCATTAATTACCATTATCTCCGCGTCCACACTTATTTTAAAAAGGTAATTTATTCGTTAAAAGGTATCGCATTGTTCGAACCCGATACACATAAGTAAGTTTCAGTTGTGCGATTGGATAACTGCGGTTAACTACATACGATTGTGTACGATTAGCTGCGATTGCATATCTGCTAATAGCTACGATTGACTGCGATTCTCTACAATTGTCTGTAAATTGTATATGATTGTCTGCGACAGTCTGCGATTGACCTTGCCGTTGAGAAAAATACAATCGCAGGAAAGCACAATGTTTTGCAGACAATCGAAAGCTTCTTATTTCGCAGCCGAATTTGTTTGTAATCAAAACTAATCGTATGTAATCGCAGCTAATCGCAGGTTATCGGAGCTGCAGATAATCACAGGGCTTCCCATTATCTCGCATGCAGAAAATGTATACTGCACGCAAATATAAAAGGAATCTATAATTACCTTGACATACGGAATAAGAACTATAGCATACAATATACCCGTGATAAAGTGTGAATGTGGGATTTGATTGATTAGTATAAAGAACTATTTTGTTTTACTTTGAGGTTCGCAACGTGTTCCCTGCATGGAAACCACCGTGAAAGATGTAGTAAGGATGACAACTTGGGGGTTAGACCCCCCGGGGGGGCACTCATGTATAATGTAAGACGGGTATGTGCCGCTTACAAGACCCCCGTTTTCACACCCGATTGCAGCTTTCAAGATACCCGATTTTCAAAAATTGCCGCTCCATAGACCCCCGGAATGACTTGGCTAGGTAGTTGAGTAGCGCCAAGTCCATTATTCTTCTTCTAGTCAGCTCCTTGGACCACCATTTGAGGGTTTCCGTAGGTCTTTGGTAGCTCCAAGTCCATGTATTTTGTAGTTTTAGTCTGCTCCTTAGACCCTTTAACTCCCGTTTCAGGGTTTTTGTAGCTCCAAAGACCCTATATTTTGTGCTTGTAGTCAGCTCTTAAGACCCCCATTTCAGAGTTCCGTGAGGCACACCCCCGTCAAAAAATAATTCGAGTGCCCCCCCCCCCCCCCCCCCCCCCGGGGTTAGACACATTTTGATGCAATGTTGTACGCAATACAAGCATTTTCCCCAACTTTTTGCGCATTTTCGTCGGTTTAGTGTGAACAAATGGATACAATTAATTAATTTGTATATATAATATAGGAACTAGTTTGTATTTTTACCTTGAGGTTGGCGATCTGTTCTCTTGGATCCACGGTGAAGCTCTCCGATGTGGTGAGGTTAATTCCATTAGCGGCCAGCAGCTTGCTGAAAAGGTTCACCGCCTGGGGAATAAGGATGTAGATCAAAGGTTACGAATTTTTGGTTATTTGTGCCTCTGTTTTCTCCTTTAATATCTGTTCCATTAATTGTTCAAGTTCGTTTAACTCCAACGATGTTTTCAAATATAGGCTTTTAAAAGACGGACAACTTGGTGCGTTATCTGACCTAGCAACCATGATAGAGAGCAAATTTAAAACAACATGTATACAAAGGAACGAATATCATGCATTTTGGACCATTGTTCAAAGGGTTTATAATAAATTGTGTATGATCCGTAAACCCAGTTAATTAATATGTCGATGTCTTATAGCAAGTTATGTTCTAATCAGAATTCCTAGATAATTACATTTGATTAAAAGTGAATAATGAAAGAAAAATATATCGTCATGTTAGCGCTCCACTTTACATTGCTTTATGACTTAAAGGCATATATGCGTGGGTTATTAGACGCGTGGATCCATCTTGCGCATTTTTACGCACGGTACGTAATCCCCATTGGCTCAGTTATAAGTAGCGATCGCAAACTGTCCCCACTTCCGAATACCCGAGTAAAAAATGCATAAAAAATAGTCGCGTTCGGAATGTTTGTACTAGTCGAATGGAGATCCATCAGAGATGTTTACGAGCGAAAATATCACGTAACACGCTTAACCGCAAATACTTCAAAGCGCCGCTGTTTGATGTCTTAGGTGACAGCGTGAGAAATTCTTGCTGCATGCAATTTCATAAGAAGGCCCGTGTTCAGATATTTCGAAGCACCGCTCTTCGATCGATCCAACACATATCGTGAGTTTACCTCGAGAGATTACGGTGGAGTCGAGTTGGAATTTGCTGACTACCCTTTATAACCCACGCATATATGCCTTTAAGTTTGCTTGTATAAAACATCGTTAATAATTAATACTGATTTAAGTACATAGTTTCATTAAAGAATCATAATCTTCCTCCATTTTTTCAATTCTCAAGAAAAAATTGTCATAATTTTGTCTTACCGTGGCATACGCCTCGTGGCTCTCGTATAGCGTAGCAACACGTTGCCATGAGAACCGCTTAATGATGGCGAGGCGCGCGTCGTTGTAGAGAGAAGCCGCCACATTGGTGCGAAAAAACGACATGTACCTCTCCCTGTTGGATAGCAATGGACTCGAGGCGGAATAGGATACCTGTTACATATACAAATGATTATTAATAACGGGATGCGTATATCGTTTATGTTTACTATATATTATTATGTTTATCATTGATGATGATAATATTACTACTACTTCTACTACTACTTCTACTACTACTACTACTACTACTACTACTACTACTACTACTACTACTACTACTACTACTAATAATAATAATAATAAAACAATACAAATAATAATAATAAAATTAGTAATAATAATAATACAAATACAAAAATAATAATAACAATAATAATAATAATAGCAATAATAATAATAAATAACTAAATATTTACTCACGTTTTCAAATTGTATCAAGTTAAATTCATAGATAATAAAAAAAGAAAATATAAATATAAATCTCTGAATACCTGAACGACATTCCATAGATTGGCGGCGAGTGACATAGTCTTCGCTACATCAGAACATCCAGACCCCAGTATCATGAAATATGTGGTGTTTGAATGGACTGCCTCGAAAAATAGCTTCGTACCGACTCCGCCATGACACTGAAAAGATCCACATTTTATGTATCGTAGTTTTATGTGTTCACACATTTGTATACAATTCTAATTCTGATATAGGTTATATCATAACTGTTCTTCTTATTGCCATCAATTACATCATACTCATGAGTATTACAATCATTATTACCATTATCACCAACATTGTCATCACCATCATCACCATCATCATCATCGTCATTATCATCATCATCATAATCATCATCATCCTCTTCATCATCATTATTATCATCATCACACCACTAGTATGATATATTCATAGTTATTGTAAGCATCATCATTATTGCCATCATCATCATCAGTATCATCATCATCACCATCATCAACATCATCATCATCATCATCATCATCATCATCATCATCATCATCATCATTAACATCATCATCATCATCATCATCATCATCATCATCATCATCATCATCATCATCATCATCAACTAAAGCCATCATTTAATTTTCATATTCTATTTGCATTTTTGTCGTGTTTTCCCTTCTCTATGTCAGTAAATATAAATATTAATTTGATTTTCCACTTTTCTAAAGTATGATTTCCGATTTCCATCTAAAAAGGTTTCAAACTGAATTAAAGAATAGTATTCACTTCAAGATAAAGTAAACACTACAAAGTGCAAATAGAATTTGAAGCGAATCCATGTCACAAGTGTAAATTCTGTCGCTGATATTTTACCCAAGATGTGTCAACTATTCTTTAATTTGGTTTGAAGCCTTTTTTGATGGAAATCGGAAATAACTCTTTTAGAAATTAAAGTGAAAAACCCATACAAAAGAACTCATCAACCAAAATTTAAGGATAGATGATATTTCACAGATCGATACAGTACCAAATGTACAAGTGTGACATTAATTGACTTTAAATTTATATTTTTGTAACTTCTACTTAACCAGTTGCAATGAATGCGAGGTTTATTTGATTATTTCCCATTTTCAATGTTAAGGTGTTATTTCCGAATTCCCACCCCAAAATCATCAAACAATATTGAAGGCTAGTTGAATTATACAAATCGATCAAGTGACCTAATGTACATTTGTGACATTAATTCACTTTAAATTATATCTGCATGTTTACTTATTATCCAGTTCCAATGAATGCGAGCTTGATTTGTTTATTTACTTTTGTTTGCATCTAAGGTGATAATATGTTTGATTTGTGACCAAAACAAATCCTCAAATTAAATTAAAAGCTTACATTCCAAGAGAATGTCAGCGACCGAAAGAACAATTGTGACATTAATTCACTTTAATTTCTATTTGTTTTGTTTAGCGTTTACATAATACAGCTGCAATACGACATGTACGAGCTAATTCCTTTGATTATTTACTTGTTAGTTTCTATAAAGTGCACTTTCCGATCGTCAACCTGTATCAAAGGATGGTTTACATTCCGCAAGTTACGTATATCATGTCAGCGATATATATATATATATATTGGCACCACGGGCGTAAATCTGTCATTGATACCCATTGATCAGGGGGGGATGATTCATTCATCCATCCCCCCCCCCCCCCTGATCAATGGGTATTACGTAAGTATTTACGCCCGTGATTGGCACTGTCGTCATATATGTATCCATTCAGATGCAATGAATACGATCTTAATTAAATTTTGTCTTTTCAAACTTTAAGGTGTTATTTCCGATTTTCATTTTAAATTTGTTTATAAAATCGAATTAAAAAGTAGTTAACGTTCCGTTATACATAACACGTCACTCGCAAAATGTACTTTTTGACATAGATTCATTCTAAGTAATGTTTTCCTTTTCGCTATTTTACAATGATAATGAACTTGGGGTGTTAAATTATATTATACGACTATTTTAAGGAAGTAATTTCCAATTTGTTCGATTTTTAATTGAATTGTTAGTCTCCCAATTGCATGTTGAGTTCAAATGACAATGAGTTAGTACTCTTAATGCAACATAATCTAATAAATAATTTCTTTAACAAACATCAATCGTAAAAACAGTGTACAATATTCCAATCTAATATTTAGTCGAAGGAATAGGTTTCTTTCTGAACATTTTACGTTACACATAATGTTTCTTTTTAATCCTACATGATCATGTCCAACTTTTGTTTAATAAACAAAAATCGAGAGAAAGTTAATATAAACGTACTATAAAACATAAAAAAGTCGTTGAACTACACAAGAAATTTGAATTTTGTATAGAATCAATTATAATTTGCCAGTGAGTTGCAACAAAAAGGTAACATAAAGTGACACAGCCAGTGGGGTAGCGTCGGGGGAAGGGGCACAGGGGCTCGTGCTTCCAATTATTTGACAAAACAAAAACAAAAAAACATAAGGGAAAATGTGTATCAAAATAAAGAAATACACTTATAGGTGTGCCCCCCCCCCCCCCCCCCCCCCATCATTTGTGTGCCCCCAATCAGTCCGGCCACGCTACACCGCTGAACACAGCAATGTAAGAGATTATTTCAGGAAAACAGCATAATTATACTCAACATTTACAATCATATCTAGGTAATTGAATGATTCAGTAGAATTCGACTCATCAAAATAAAGGAATTATATAAAAAGAAGATTTAATGTGCAGTGTTTTCAAATACAACCAATGATTGTACCAAAGTTGAGTTCTGAAAGGCTACAATTTAAAGAGGGATCTAGTAAATTTGTTGACATGTGTATGGCTGATGAAATGTGGATGTTTGTGATCTGGTATGTCTACTGATTAAAGGGATAGTTGAGTTTTGGTATCGAGGGCGCTACACAAAATATTTGTTTGTGAGATAATGAAAACCGTATAGTATACAACCTTTACGGTCTCTAATTGGTGACGGAGAAAGCGATGTACGAAATAAAGGTGAGCATGCTTATAATTATAATTAATATCACATAACGTAACAAACTTCGACGTAAATGTCAATTTCTGTCTGCTGTGCTTTTGGCGCTGATTGATATAAATGCAATCAATCAGTTATTATTATTATTAGTGTGATTTCACTGCCTTTTAACGAAGACTGCATGATAAAGAGAAGGATACAACATTTCAAAAGTAATATTTACCTTCTAGTTGTAGTTATCATAATTAAGTGAGACATGACTGTATTCTCTACAATGTACGCCTTATTC
>JBAMJV010009387.1:0-66295 GCA_037951105.1 Echinarachnius parma
AATAAAGTTCATTCTGTCATTAAAATTGTATGTTCTTTCGAATTTGACAGTCAGTTTTTTATTATCTCACAAACGAATATCGGGGGGCACTTCAGGAAAATACCAATACTCAACACTACCTTTAAATTCAACCCAAAATCAATTGGAGCTTTTACACTTCTCTTATACCCTGTTGTTTGGCTTATAGTCCCAGAATAACGATATGGGGTTTGATTTGTTAAATATCTCCCTTTAAATTGGTATTTGTGATAGAATTAACAAATGTTTTTCGATTCTAGTCAAAATGGGAAGAAGGTGATAAAATCTGACATCAATTTTTTCACTAGGTTAACAGTTTTCTATTTCTATGAAACTGTTGCATAATTTTCAGTTATTCAGAAGGATCTAAAGGTGAAATGTGTATAATGATTGAAGTCTCAAATATACATTTTGGACAAATTGTTAGTAGATCACTTCAACCTATAACCTCAATTGACTTTTCACCACATCACATTATGTTAGACCAATTACAATTTGGAAAACGTGATGAGGAAGTTCAACTTATATCACTAATAAAGTACACAATGTATTATTCTGATTAAACCATTTAAAAATCTATTTGTGCATCAACCATGGTAACAAGTCACTCAAATAACAACAACGTATACTGTATATCCAAGGAAGAATTACATATGATTGAATAAGTCTATACAAACCACCTTCTAGAACATGAAATAAGCGATACATCAGCAGGTGCATGTGGAGGAGTGGGGGGGGGGGGGGGGGGGGGGGGATCAGGAAATACGCATTATCCTATTGAGACCCGGAGGTAAATATTATCATAGCTTTCAGTACACACATAAATAATTATTGTTTACAAATAACGAAAGGGTTTTATAATAATGAAATATATATTTTGTTTGCATCTGCATACCATTGGCTCCCTTTTTAGTTTACTAGTTTCTGCCTATATTTGACTTTATTTTTATCATACCTTATTATTTTCTATACCTCATTGTAACATATATTGTTTGATTAGCGGTAAACATGCTAAAGTCACAGATATACTGGATTCACACGGTCTCTAAAGCATTTAAATATTTCAGATCGATATCATAGTTATGTTACAGATATCGAGAACTGATATCTTATCAACTTGAATTTGTTATTTTATTCAAAATATGAATAAGGCAAAAATGTTTCGATTATCATCTTTGTTTTTATTTTTATAATGCGGATTTACGGAGTATCACTCACAATGTGATACAACATGACCGATCGATATACATGTTACAGCGATCGAAAACAGAGATAGTCTTATCGATTTTATTTGTTAAACTTCTCCATCCAAACACCAAACCCGTTACCTCCTACCGGGATTGTAATCCCTGGCCTGGCTAGGGTGGTGGTGGTGGTGGTGGTAGGGCGGTGGTGGTGGTGATGGGGGGGGGGGGGGGGGGGGGGGGGTGGCTATAATTCACATGGGGGGTGTTTCACAAAGATCCTAAGTTGAACTTAACTCTAAGTTGGACTTAAAAAGTATGGACAGCCATTTGCAGCCTTGGAATAAAATATATTCAAAATAAAAAATGCAAGTATTTTATACTTTTTTTTTATAAGTTCTACATGAAAAACATGATATATTCTCTTGATAATAGAAAATATCAATGATTTGATTCAACATTTTATACCTTTTAAAAAGAACTTTTACAAAAATGTTTCAAAGAAACTAACGGCTTTCCATAGTGACTAAGTCCAACTTAGAGTTAAGTTCAACTTAGGATCTTTGTGAAACACCCCCCCCCCCCCCCCCCCCGGACATTATTTACTCTTAATTCCCCAGGCAGATTGATATTAATGGGGATATAATTTATCAAGCGGAAGAAACCATTTATTTTAATTGTTACTTTCTTCCCTGGTAATCCTTCCCCCTTCTCCCATTAGTCCCCACCCCCCCCCCCCCCCCCCCCCAAAAAAAAGTACCAGAATCGACGCTCTATGCATTACTTTGTATTGTAAAGAATTGCTACCCTTATGTTTGTATTATTTTGTCAAATTAATGGGCGACACATGCCCCCACCAAGTGCCCCCTCCAGTAGCTACGCCGCTGCACATCGATATGCCACTGTTTACAAGCCGAGGACGATCGACCGACAGTCGACCAAACCAATTGTATGTAAACATACCGATTGGACGATTGTCTACCACACTAGCCTTACAAACCAGCATTTTTTTTGTGAAGTGACACCGGTCCCTATATCACATGCTCTACAGTTTGATGCAGTAGGTGCGCAGCAATTGACCAGAAGACATGAGCGGACAACTGGGAATGAGTCTAACTTGTACAAAGTCGATCAAACTTTTCAAGAATATGTAATATCTCGGATCAGATTCTATAGTGCATGGAGCGAAAAGTGCACGAGTCTAAATTTTGGAGTGTGCCGATCAAGATTTGTCAAGTTTAGCCTATAGGCCTACTATCTCTGAACAGATAGCGTAAAGGATGCATGTGTGCAGTATTGCGACGTGCGAATAAATAAAGACCACCACAGTTTGCCTAATAATCTTGATGGAGATGATTGATAAACCTTTGCGACTGCCATTTGGACTGTCTGGTGTCGAGCGCATCGTTTTGTTTGCGCGGAAGATAATTATTAGCACAATGATCTAAATCAGGTTACAAATTGCGAGCCCTGGAACTGGAAGTGGGAAAACAATTTAAGAGTGTTGGCAAACAGAGGCTAGTGTGCAAATAGATTGCAACCAGTTGGTCTTTTCCCCCTTCTTCTTCTCTCGTCTTCAAACTAATGGTGATCTATTCATGAGTGATGTGCGCCCCCATGGTGTCTATTCATTAACTTTAAAAACAAACTGATGTTGGCAAATAAAGCAAAACAGGAGACGCTTCAATTTTTGCCACTTGGATTTTGCCCCCGGTGAACAGTGATACTTTACAGTGCTTCAGCTAACTTGTTGACAAGAATACAGAGGAATCCACGACGAACTATTTTTACATTAATATATCATTCTGTTCATCTGAAAATACACCAATACGAGTACACTTCATGATTATGTCGCTTAGAATAATGTATCTATGACATGTTTATGGTGTACAGCACCATTATGATGGAATATATTTCAATTCGTGTAAGACTGTCTTCGGTGACGTCGGTGTCTTCGCATGCAGTGGTCGAAATTAAGTTGAAATGCTCATTTGGAAGACGGGTAAATTAGCAAGTCATTGAGTGTAAAAGTCAAGTTTATTCTATAGCATAGTCAGCAACAGTCAACGCTGAAGTGAGATTATCCTGGCGACCTAAATCGCCAACAAAAATTGTCCAGCACTGTCACTGTCTTGATCTTCGACAATCCTATCAAGGAGGTACTCTTACCCCTCTTCATCGTATGGAACACTACAGTCATGTTGGAGTCTTGAATCCAGAATTAATGGCACGGAGTGCAATATGTGGACATTGCATGGTATCACATGATGGAAACAGCTGTCAAAAATAATTTAGGGGTGAGTATTATAGTAATTTGGTTAAGTTCGAACTTAATGGTTTACAACATTTTTTCTTTGGGGAAATAGTATTGCTTTATTATGTTACAAGCGTTCAGTATATATTACAAAATGGCTCTGCTTTATGAGCAACATAGCCGCCATCTATAGGTCTAGTTTACGGATAGTTTTCGTGGGAATATTGGATAAGTTACCTTAGGCGATTACCAAATGTTAATAATAATTATCCATTCAAATACTCTCGCGTCAATTTACCAAAGAAGTTGCCAGAGCGTAACTTGACAAAAAAGACCATTGGAACCGCCGTGGCCAGACAGAAAAGGGCTAATTGAAAGAAAAATCAATAAAACTAATCGATTTACAAGCTTTTCATAAAAGTTTCGGGATCTAAAACTAATAGATTGAAATGGACGGCGTGTGAATAACATCAGCTCTGGTCCGCCGCGGGACCGTATTGAGGTTTGATAGAGCGTGCATGTTCAGTTCTGCATGCATCATAACGATATATTGATTGGCTTCATTTCAAATTATATTTAGCCAGCTCAGGATGGGCGAACTATACCTACCACCCCCCCCCCCCCCCCCCACCCCCCACCACCACCCTGGTTTGTATAATCAACATAAACACTAATAAAGCTTATACTTATATCAGTTTATTACGTATTTGGAATCAGTGTCTGCCCTACACCCCCGTTTATTAATGCCCGACTACATACGCAGCTGAAACCTTACTTATATATTACATGTTCATATTGTAACTAGTGATTTATCACATTTTCAAAGGAGATTTGAAATGAGGTTAAATGTAACTTTACGCCCATGTTGTACATATTAATTTCCGGATTACCCCCACTTAAACTACAAATAATTTTTAATGTAAACATTGTGAGCATTCGTTTATCATAATTTAAAAGGAGATAGAAATTAGGTGAAAGGTAGCTTTATACTCCCCTGTTTTGCATATCAATTTTTGGACACGCCACTTAAGCTGTCGCGAATGTGCATGTCATTATTGTGTGCATCGAATTATAACAATTGCAAAAGAGATTAAAATTAGGTTAAAGGGGTAGTTTAGTTTTGGTAAGGCTGAACTTTAGTAACCAAACATGGACAGTAACATTATAAACTAATAGTTATAACTCCACCATGCTCGAAAGGTATACAAAAGTACAAACGACTAAGTTAAAAGCCCGTTATCATTCAGAAAGAGCCATTAAAACACAAGAGGGCGCTTTCTAAATAGGCATTGGTTTCCACCATTTTCCATACAAAATTATGCATTTGATGTTTTATTGAAATAATGATTAAATAGAGAGATCATCAACAACTATTTAAAAAACACTTTTGAAAATTTTAGAAAAAGTGCAAGCATTTTTTTTATATTTTGAAAAATCGTCGAATTATTTGGGCCCCAAATAATTATTAGATCAGATATATTTATTGATATTTCAGCCGTTTCTGGGTCGATTTTGACCAAATAAAGTTTATTCTGCCATTAAAATTGCATGTTCTCTCAAATTCGACACTCAGTTTTTCATTACCTCACAAAAAAATTGTGATGTGCAGCGCCCTCTCTACCAAAACTAAACTACCCCTTTAAAGGTAACTGTACTCCCATGTCGTACATATTAGTTGAAACAATCACGAATTTCTATGTAAATATTGTGAGCATTTATTTATCATAATTTCAAAGGAGATGTACATTAGGTGAAAGGTAGCTTTATACGCCCCTGTTTTGCATATTGCCACTTAAAGGGATCTAGTCAATTTGTTGACAAGTGCAAAAAGTGATGAGTGATTAATAAAGTAAATCCAAGTAAGTTTTGAGGATTTTGACAATGTTACTAAGTCGCTTTAAACTATCATGTAAATATTGTGAGTATTCGTTTATCACAATAATTTTCAAAGGAGGTAAAATTTAGGTGAAAGGTAGCTTTATGGCCCTGTTTTACATATTAATTTCCGGCTACCCCACTTAAACTATCACGAATTTCTATGTAAATATTGCATTCGTTTATCACAATTTCAAAGGAGGTAGACATTAGGTGAAAGGTAGCATTATACACCCCTGTTTACATATTAATTTCCGGATTACATCGTGCACACAAACTACGAGTAATTTCTATGTTAATATTGTGTTCATTAAGTTATCACAATTTCAAAGGAGGTACAAATTAGGTCAAAGGTAGCCTCCTCAAATTGTCAATTGACGTTGGTGCATTGAACCTTCATGAGAAACTTGAGCAAGTTTGAATCTTTCTGTATAGGTGTATAAAAGCCGAGAACATATTGATGATGAATAGCAGCCACATATATACGATTTGGGTCAAAAGGTACGACAACCACCGACAATGAAATGGATGAAAATGAAAATGAAACGGATGCCTGACGGAAAGTAAAAAGTTCAATCAATTCGTCTCCGTTCGTATGCGATTGTTGTCCGTTCATTGTCATGCGATGTACGTGATTCTATTGTCTCCAAACGTACGCGTGGATACAATTGGCGCACTCGCAAATGTTTGGCGCGTACGGAACCACGAAATAATAATGGTTCCGTAAGTGATGGTAATTAATTGCATTGTTTATGAATTGCACAACCCTTTGCAAAATGTTGAGCATCTATTTAATATAACACAACGGTACCAAGACATATAAGTATGTGTTGTTCTTTGCCTGGTGGTCCCCTTTAAGATCCATGGCAACATGTTGCAGTGTACTCCGATACATTTCAAATGGGTGCACTTTATTTGAACCCACTGATTGAAAGTAAGCACCTTATATGACACTTAAAGGGGGATGATACCCCAAAATGTTTGTAAAACTAATTAGGGCAACCATGGCAACTACAGTACTCCCTTCATTCCTTCAACAAAATATATTACAGAAAATTGAGATTCATATCTATTGTGAAAATCATGATTCGGCAATTTGCCAACATTAATTTTGTCTATATTTGGTCTGTAGATCAAGTCTAATATAGATAGTTAGATACTAAACATTGCACAGGGACTTATTCATTGACAGTATACGATTCTATTATTTGACCCCTAAAAAGACCAATGCGGTATATACATTCTGATTTTTAAAGTTCTGATGATGATATATTGTTTCTGAAGACTGGATATTCGCAGATAGATTAAAAGGTAGCACACATGACATTTTCATGGATTGAAAAAATAGTTGCAGGGTGTTGTACCCCTTTAATTCAACCAGGAGACGTCCAAAGATCAAGTTCAAACACATAAAATATCTCGTTCGGCATTTGTACCAAACTGTGTGAAAACTTATAGGTATTATACGGAGAAATTCCTCACATTTTCCAGTATCACAATTATATTATTTTTGTCTGTTTCCTTTCATTCTTATTGCAGATATTTCAAGTTGCCTCTTCTGAGTAACCTGACTGTCCGGATCAGCAAACTAGTACACGTGTACACAGACGAGCATGTTATGCCGAGCGCCATCTTCCGTCGATATACCATACAGTTTCCCAGTGATTCCGTCAACCAAGTTCGCTCATCAGTTCCGATTTTCTTGTTAAACAGTTTATAAACTCGGTCACACGGAAAATATGGTTATTGAAATCATTGATACATCGTGAATTATATCCAAATTACAATTCCTAAAGAAAAGGGAACAAAAATGGCGGCACCACTCTGTAATACATGATGGATTAAAATTGACCATTCAAGTAAGTTCGATAAATAAGAAAGATGTCGTTTAATACCAACCTCATGTATATCCAAATGCCGCCGTTGCGACGCCCCAAAGTTCCTGTAACGTCAAGTCCACCGCGGGCATTGGGAACCACAAGGGGACTCATGGGCAGAAAAGACACCTTCGAGTTTCAGAGGAGCAATTCTGACGCCAAGCGCAAACATGATGACGTCAAAAAGACGTCGACGTCGTCGCTGCGTCTTAAGGACATCGCGCGACTTGATTTGATGAGCCCGTATGCCGTCCAAAGGCTGACGGGTAACTACCGCTCGTCGTTTCCCACCGTCGCAGGCTCGCCGCCCGGACACGTCAAGCTAAACATCCAGATGCCGTCGAACCCGTACGACGCGCTGCCCAAGTTGGCTCTGACGAAAGTGACGACGGGGAGTGACGTCAACGACGCCCGCGCGAGTTTGTCGCGCAATTTGACGCGCTCGCATTCTGAGATGTCGCACTTCCGGCCGCGCGACCAAACGGAACAAGACAGACCGCACACGGAAGGACGATTGACGCGGAGCAGAGCGCAAGAGACCCAGGGTTCGCCGTTCTCAGCCTTGAAGCCAGTCGCCGTAGAGGGAAGCAGTCTACGTCATTCCGTCGCTCTTACAGACACGAAAAGTAAAGAAAATGACACGTGTGATGACGGTGGTGGAAATGACGTTAATGAATCATCACCGTTGCGAGTAATGACGCGGCTTCGGTCTCGACAACGCTACGCGCCGCGTCACCAGCGCGTTGTTTCAGCGTCGTCCCGGGTGACGCGAGCGGAGAGGATGGCGGACTTGACGATGAGCGAATACACGGAGGTGCACGCTAACAACCGGCGCATTGACGGGCAAGTCTGGGGAGGCGTCAAACCCAAGACTGCTCCCGAGAACGGAGCGAGGTCGGTTCGCTTTAACACAACCAATGACGTTTTCGAATACAGCCCTTGACGAGAGAAATCGCATTAAGCAAGATGGAATAATAACAGCAATATAATTTAACTGAGTATGTTATCAATATTATTATACTTTTTTCCCTTTACGATCT
This sequence comes from Echinarachnius parma, assembly GCA_037951105.1. NCBI lineage: Eukaryota > Metazoa > Echinodermata > Echinoidea > Clypeasteroida > Echinarachniidae > Echinarachnius > Echinarachnius parma. The sequence goes on from JBAMJV010009387.1 coordinate 8,249, forward strand.
TTATGGCCTATAGTGACCCACGGCACTGGTTCTCCTTCCGTTTCCTATCCGACCAAAATGTGGCGAACCGGTCATTATCTAGCAAATTGAGTTCCATGACGTTTCGTTTCACACGGAACGGAGCTGAATTAAAGGTATCCTACTAATACTAGTCCATTCAAAACTTTGTCCGCATCAATTCGTTTCCTGTTAGTACCTTCCGGATGTCAAGCGGATAGGAAAAGGAAGGAGAAACTATGCAGTGGGACTAGGCAGGCCATAAACGTGCATCGAGCATACAATGTTTAAACTACACCGGTCGTGGGCAATATTACAACCATCTGGTGACGATAATTGTTTAAACAATCACTCGGGGGCTACTCATTCAAGAGACGCTTGTTCAGTCTTCCAGTGTCCATCGTATTAGGTGCGTTACAGAGTTTAAAATAAATATTCATGATCGTCCCTTCAACGCTCAACATATCCAATGATAATTTGAGTGCTTTACATAAATTGCTTCATCATGTCGGAAAAGGGTTTGGGTGATCAAGAATTGAAATATTTGTTGATAATGAAAATATAGATTTCTTTTCTCATGGCAGACCATGGGATCGATGGATGTGGACTAAAGAACACTAATGAACACAACTATTTATTCCTAGAATGATTTATACGTCTAGAAAATACATACATTTTCACTGCTTAATACTTTCATATGCATTCCATAGTTTAGTATACAACAAAAATATATTGATACGCATGATCTTCCATAGTTTAATCTTTAAAAAAATTACTATCGAGTTGCAGAATTCTGTTATTGTAGATCCTTAAAAGCGACCGCGGTGTCTTTAAAGTACATTCCATATTTTGAAATGTATTATGTCTTTGTGCCAATCTGTACAGTGTTGCATGCCACTTGCCAGTCAAATGATACTTTATCTTTATTCTTTTCTCTTGCTTTTGAAATGTGATGACAATAAATCAAACGGATACATGATTCGTGCAAAAGAATGAAATATACGACTGACTAATGTTCTCTCTAATATTGTATGTACTTCTTCGAAATCGGATTGTTTAGTGAGGTGTCGGGTTGTATTTAAAGGGATAGTTGAGTTTTGGTATACATAGGGCGCTACACAAAATATTTTGTTGTGAGATAATGAAAAACTGAGTGTCAAATTTGAAAGAGCATACAAGTTTAATGACAAAATAAACTTTATTTGATCAAAATCGGTTCAGAAATGGTTGAAATATCCGTAAACATAAATTGTAATAATTATAGGGCCCCACAATTATTAGATAATTTTGAACCAGCCGTTAATTTATTTTTTAATGCTTCCTCTTTTCAAAAATTTACAATTTAGGTTTTTAAATAGTTGTTGATTATCTCTCTATCTAATCATATTTCAACAAAACATCACACGCACAATATTTTATTTAAAATGGTTGAAACCAATGAGATTTTAAAGAGCACCCTCGAGCTCTTTTTGAATAATAACAGACTTTTTACTTAGTCATTTGTAATTTTGTATTCCTTTTGAGCATGGTGGAGTTATAACTGTTAGTTTGTAATGTCATGGTGCAGGTTTTGGTTTCTAAAATTCAGTTTGATCAAAACTGTACTCTCTTTACCAAACACTCAATTATCCCTTTAACAAAGGTGATGGTGATAGCTCGCATTTGTTTGGGGTTCAAGCTAATGATGGGGTTTACAGGTGGGGAGTGGGATACACAAATATGGCATTACTTTGCTTTTGAGCCTTTTTATTTTTGCCAAATAATTGAGGGGCACGTGCCCCCATCCCTTTTCTACGCCACTGACTAGAACCTATGTCAGGTGCATGAAACCGTGAACTGAAATAGTCGATAGTAACACAAATTAGGAGAAAGGGGAGGGTGCGGTAGAGATTGGAATCAATGCTATACAAGGAAAAAAAATAGAGGCGCGTGAGAAAAAATATACATGTAACATTATTGTACTCCTTAAAATCCATCATAACTGAAGAGACGAAAGGGCCAAGACATAACGTTTCTGTAAGAAGAGAGATGGTAGAGAATTGTGAGGGGACGTTTGGGCCTGGTCTCACCAGTAGCCCATTTCACAAAACTGTTGCAATTGTTGTGAGTGTCCAATTACTGTAACTACCATGGCAACAGCTGTAATGCTCTGTGCTGATTGGCTGTTGACCAAATAGTTACAATAATCGGACACTTACAACAATTGCAAGTGTTTTATGAAATGGGCTACAGAATTAGGCAACTATTTACACATGGGCAAAACCCCTCCATCAAGGGGAAGTAAGAGAGGGGGTGGGAAAGGGAAGGAGAGAGATTGTGAAAATAGAAATAAAGCGAAAGTGGCCTTGTTGCAGAAAAGGTTGCAATCGATTGTAAATTTGCTATTAAAGGTATGGTGTCAAGAAAATCAGCTGAAAATGGCATTTTAGCCCTTCAGAAAGCCACTTACATGTAGATTTCGAATAAAACAACTGTTTTGCACTTGGAAAATTATTTATAAATGATATGAGGACCTGAAAATTTACTTTGAAAGTGCCCCCCAAAAAAATTGAGTTCGGGCGAAGAAAAATGACGTCATAGTTGTGACGTCATCTGCAGGCAATCACAGGATCCCCGATACTCTAATTGTCATAGACGTACACGCTAAGCGCATCTAATCACATTGACAGAGAGATATTATTTCGATTTTTTTTCAATATCTACATACATTTGTTTGAGTTTATAATTATGGAGGATCCACACCCAGATTCATCTGATTCTAACAGTGAGCGTGAATTAGACGAAAGATCTGGATCAGAGTCAGAATCGAGTTTTTAATTGACAGTTCCTGAAGATAAAATTCCAAATTGTGCGTCGGCAGCCAAAATGGAATGGAAGTGATAGAGGTGCAACCGAACAGATTTGTTGAGCGTGGCTGAGCAAATTCATGACAATTTCCCCATAATTGCAGACACCATTATTATAATTCTTATTTCATTATTTGTCTCCACAAATACAACAAATATAATTGCCAAATAAAGGCGCATACTCACTCTAAAATCGCTTCCAGGAAGTCTCCGATATGATTATAGCAATCGTATACCCAGCCCCCTCGCAGACAGGTCTTCCGGCCATCAGCACGCACGAGCGCTGCGGCTAGCCAAGGCCTAGCCTAACCATAATAAGTGGCGGCTTCATCCGATCACGTCTCAAAACATGGTGTACAAAAATGCGGTGTTTCGCACTCAAATTCATCTTTTTATGCGGCAATAAAATGACAAGCATCATTGCTTTGATGGATCTATTTAACAATATTTACGGAAATATATTTACAGAACATTCAGAGTTACCTCAGTTTTGAGCAAAATATTACTTTTCCCCGAGGTAAACAAATCCAAAACTCAAGTCGTTGGCGAGCGCGCGGGAGGTTGAACATAGTCAATCAATTTCTGGGCATCGATATCATACACGTAGTCTACGCCGTTTGCAAATTAACAACAAAACTACAAAAGAGCGCTAAGTTCAGTTCATTTATTGTTTTTTTCTCTGTCGGCATTAGCATGCCGACAGAGAAAAAAACAATAAACATTGTCAAAGAGGCATCGAAAGTGATAGATTTGTCCATCTAAGGTAATCGTTCTTGTATTTGTTTGAAAAGCCATGCAAACATGTAAGTAAATTAAGAAATAGTCTAGAATAGGTGCGATCGTAATAATCTTGCATTTTCGTTACTTTTCAGAACTTGTAATAGGTAGTTGTCGCGGCAGCTAGCACGCGAGAGCATAACCTGTCATGCCGCGCGGCCCCCCGAAACTCTGGCAGACCTGCACACACTCGCTAGGTCCTTCCCAGTCGGCCCTCGTTAATTTAACCTTTGAGTTCTAAATCCGCCTCAAAGGTGGATCCTTATGGAAAACGGTGCAGGCTAATACTTTCCTTAGATGTGTTGCTGCATCTTGCTAAAATTCATTCCTGAGGCAATTTCAGTTAATCCTCAATTTTCAAGGAAATACGAGTTTGTATTACTAGCAAGTCAAAGTGTTTGCATTGAACCACGTTGTAAACAATTCTCGCTCTTCCGTGTTATTGCCTGCAGGTGACGTCATGACTCATGAGCTCATCGCTCCGCTAAAATTACTTTTTAAGGAGTATGGAACGCCGACGCGAAAAAGAGCCAAAAATGTGCATGAAATTTTCCTTTTTTGCCCAACTTAAGGATAAAAAAAGAGAAAAGAATGTGGTATATCAATAAAGGCACATATTCAAAGCTATAAAGCTGAATCAAAGCCGGGATTGCGCCCCTCCTTTAAATGCAATTTTACAATCGATTGCAGCTCTTTCTGCAACGGGGCTAGTGTGTGATCGATAGATATAGGTCCCGTTGTAGAAAGAGATACCATCGATTGTAAGTCAGAAACTTTGCGCGTTTCAACCAATCAGATTCGCGCATTTATCCCAGGTAGCAAGCCAACGTTGGACCAACGTCGGAAACTTGCAAACTCGTTGGAACTCGTTGGACGTTGGACAATCTCGTTGGATCAACGTTGGACCAACATCGGTAACTCGCAGTGAAAAAGAAGTTGGACAATCTCGTTGGACCAACGTTGGACCAACATCGGTAACTCGCAGTGAAAAAGAAGTTGGACAATCTCGTTGGACCAACGTTGGACCAACATCGGTAACTCGAAGTGAAATTTACGTTGGACAATCTCGTTGGACCAACGTTGGATCAACATCGTTAACTCGCAGTGAAATAGACGTTGGACAATTTCGTTGGACTAACGTTGGATCAACATCGGTAACTCGCAGTGAAAAAGACGTTGGACAATCTCGTTGGACCAACGTTGGACCAACATCGGTAACTCGCAGTGAAAAAGACGTTGGACAATCTTGTTGGACCAACATTGGACCAACATCGGTAACTCGCAGTGAAATGGACGTTGGACAATCTTGTTGGACCAACGTTGGATCAACATCGGTAACTCGCAGTGAAAAAGACGTTGGACAATCTCGTTGGACCAACGTTGGACCAACATCGGTAACTCGCAGTGAAAAAGACGTTGGACAATCTCGTTGGACCAACATTGGACCAACATCGGTAACTCGCAGTGAAATGGACGTTGGACAATCTTGTTGGACCAACGTTGGACCAACATCGGTAACTCGCAGTGAAAAAGACGTCGGACAATCTCGTTGGACCAACGTTGGACCAACATCGGTAACTCGCAGTGAAATGGACGTTGGACAATCTTGTTGGACCAACGTTGGACCAACATCGGTAACTCGCAGTGAAAAAGACGTCGGACAATCTCGTTGGACCAACGTTGGACCAACATCGGTAACTCGCAGTGAAAAAGACGTTGGACAATCTCGTTAGCCCAACGTTAGACCAACATCGATAACTCGCAGTGAAATGGACGTTGTACAATCTTGTTGGACCAACGTTGGACCAACATCGGTAACTCGCAGTGAAATGGACGTTGGACAATCTCGTTGGACCAACGTTGCACCAACATCGGTAACTTGCAGTGAAATAGTCGTTGGACAATCTCGTTGGACCAACGTTGGATCAACATCGGTAACTCGCAGTGAAAAAGACGTTGGACAATCTCGTTGGACCAACGTTGGACCAACATCAGTAACTCGCAGTGAAAAAGACGTTGGACAATCTCGTTAGCCCAACGTTGGACCAACATCGGTAATTCGCAGTGAAATGGACGTTGTACAATCTTGTTGGACCAACGTTGGACCAACATCGGTAACTCGCAGTGAAGAAGACGTTGGACAATCTTGTTGGACCAATGTTGGACCAACATCGGTAACTCGCAGTGAAATGGACGTTGGACAATCTCGTTGGACCAACGGTGGACCAACATCGGTAACTCGCAGTGAAATTGACGTTGGACAATCTTGTTGGAGCAACGCTGGACCAACATCGGTAACTTGCAGTGAAAAAGACGTTGGACAATCTTGTTGGATCAACATCGGTACCTCGCAGTGAAAAAGACGTTGGACAATCTCGTTGGACCAACGTTGGATCAACATCGGTAATTCGCAGTGAAAAAGACGTTGGACGATCTCGTTGGATCAACATCGGTAACTCACAGTGAAAAAGACGTTGGACAATCTCGTTAGACCAACAGTAATGAGTGGACTCAAGTAGAATTACAATCATAAATAGAAGTGCGCCATCCCCGGTGAATTACCATATAGGATCGATATGTATATTATCGGGTGTCAAGAAACCATGTATGAGTTGGGCCATCGATCTACAAGCAGTTAATAAAGTAAGCTTTCAACTATATACTCGTGTGCCTACTTGTATTATATTACAACATGGTGTCTGAAGTGAAAGTGACTGTATGTCTGATTCGATTCGCCATGACCTGTGTTGTAGAAATGCTAATTTGAATCCATTTTGGGAGGCGAGCTTCACGGTTGATGTGTGACCGGATATACCATCCAGAAAACGCTTTATTGAGAACTGTACTGTTCGTTATCAACGGTGCATAGCTAGTAGGAAGAAAGAGCTCCAGAAGAGGCAGAAGCGATACTATGACCAGGGTGCCAAGTCGCTGCCGGTGTTGAAGTCTGGAGAACGTGTGTACTACCAAGTGGGAAAAGAATGGAAACCTGGCGTAGTGACAACTCAAGATTCAACGACCCGCTCGTACCACATCCAGAGTGAGAAAGGTGGGCGGTATATCGCTGGAACAGACATCATCTAAAGAAGCGTCGCGCACCTGAAGGTAACATCCATGTTCCAGTAAACGAGGAAACGGAGGTCCCAGAAGCGTGCTGGAGTGAGGTGAAGCCGCCCTCGCAAGAACGTGACAGGCGCTACCCACTTCGACGTCTCAGACCCCCGGATAGATTAGATTTGTGATAGAGATGAATACCATTTAGGGCAGAATAATCCCTTGGTATCATCTAGGCGTTGGGTAGTCCACCCTGGCACTAGCACGTTAAACCATTTTGCATTAAGGTAAATGTCGGTCTTACATAGAGGATGACAATTAACCGTACGAAAGGGGCAGAATTATCCCCTGGTTCCATCTTCTGGGTGTCCGGTAGTCTACCCTGACACTCAAGTTTGTAATTTACCAGTATTTATTATTGTTATGCCAGAGTTACACATGGCATTTCGCCTACTTGTATTATATTACAACACCAACGATGGATCAACATCGGTAACTCAAAGTGAAATGGAGGTTGGACAATCTCGTTAGAGCAACGTTGGATCGACATCGGTAACCCACAGTGAAACGTTCGTTAATCCAACGAGAATCCAACATTTCACATCTGTTGTTCACTACATGTAGCTGTTATGTTAGAAAAGGTAATTTTTTTACTCGTAGCACAGGTGGTCAAAACCCCCTTGCATAATAAAAGGATTTAAAATTAGCTGCTGAAAGCAGGATGTATGCCATCGTTGGATCAACGTTGGTTCAACGTTGGATGAACGTTGGTTATTATTCATGAATATTCATGAGTGGTTATCATTGACTGCAAAAAGCATTAATAATCATGTTATTTGATTGTTCAGAATGAATCCAATGTTATTATTTACTCATTATTTGAAATATATGTAGGTTATTTATCTACAAAAACATTCTAAAGGTTTGTTTCCATGATGTATTTGTGTAAATTCTTAAAACTTTATCCAAACATTCAACTTTATCGAAATACCAACCATCAAACAAATATTAACACAGAAGCTAGGTTATATAAAGCTGAGTGGATGATGTAGATGTAGTGAGTGTAGGAATAGGAATAGGACTATATGGATAGGAATAGGACTAGGAATAGGGTTAGGGTTAGTCTTAGGTAAAGGGAAAGCTAGGATAGGATGTTCTAGATATCACCAATAGGCGTGTCATATGAATATTAATTTAATTTTTTTAGTACGGTGAGACGTTGGTCCAATGTTGGACCAACGTTGGACCAACGTTGGATCAACGTTGGACCAACGTTGGACCAACGTTGGAGAAATGTTGGTGAATTACGCTGGACCAACGTTGGATGCTTGTTGGAGACATGTTGGATGCTTGTTGGAGACATGTTGGATGCTTGTTGGATGAGTGTTGGAGACATGTTGGATGCTTGTTGGAAATATGGTGGATGCTTGTTGGACACATGTTGCTTTGACGTTGGATCAACGTTTGCGTACGCCCAACCAACGCTGCTCCAACGTTGGCGAATACAAAATACCAACCTTGGATCAACGTTGGAAAAGCGTTGGTCCAACGTTGACAAATGACAACTTTCCAACGATGGACCAACGTTGATCCAACGTTGGTATTTTGTTTTCGCCAACGTTGGAGCAGCGTTGTTTGGGCGTACGCAAGCAACGTTGGTCCAACGTTGCCGGACAACGTTGGACAAACGTTGCCGAAAAAATTGGACAACGTTGGTCCAACGTTGGACCAACGTTGGCTTGCTACCTGGGATAGAACACAATCTTGATCTGACTTACATTGTAACTTACAATCGATTGTATCTCTTTCTACGACGGGGCCAGAGAGTGATAGAGTGTGTGACATAGAGGAATAGAGAGTTATGGGCCTCGTTGCAGAAAGAGATACAATCGATTGTAAGTCACAATTAATTGTAAGTCAGATCATGTGTTCTCAATGCGCGAATCTGATTGGTTGAAACGCGCAAAGTTTCTGACTTACAATAAATTGTAACTTACAATCGATTTTATCTCTTTCTGCAACGGGACCATGGAGAGATAGGGGAAATAACGATAGAGAGACTGGGTATGTGGACAGTGCATGGGAGAGCTTAGTCTAGTTCTAGACTCTCGGAATTAATCTCCGCCACCCCGAAGATCTGTACTGCTGTGTATACAGATCTTCGGGGTGGCGGAGATTAATTCCGAGAGTCTAGAACTAGACTAGGGAGAGCGAGGAGAGGGAGGAATATTGAGAAAGGAAACAAGTGTGGAATCTGTGAATCGATTGCGCAAATATAATTACACTGATTTCAGTGAACAAAAGGGTGTATTTGCTCTCGTAATTAAACCAACCGTCCTCGAAGAGGGATACAGTTCCGTCGATGAATTAAATTCCGACCCAACAAATAAAACCAGGCGAGGTGGACGATTTCGCACGAATGTAACAGCAGAGGAAATATTGATCTTACTGATTGCCGGGGGGGGGGGGGGGGGGGGGGGGGGGGTCAATACTTCATTTATTTAAAAATAGCTACCCCTTTTACACTTTTGGAATCTGATTTGATGGTTGGGGTTCATTCCTCCTTATAGTTACATATCACTATCGATATAATTATATGTAACTACGGCAGAGTGGCAATCTAAACTTATATTTTCCTAAAACAGCCATTCGATTAGCAATAGAACTGAAATATATTTGTAATGCACATGACAGAATGCTGTATAGCCAGGTTATGGTTTTGATATTCTTTTATCTTGAATCGTGCTTTCATTATTTGATCGAGAGGTGGAAGGGACAACTTACATCTCAAATTTTAAAATGAGAGCCAATAGAGGGCCGGAGCTTTTAACAACTTTTAAAATGATTGATTTATAACGTTTGTCTCCCTTTTTCAACTCAATCGTCCTGTGAATGTATTATTGATTATAACACGTCTGCAGAGCCGAGCAAATCAATAAAAGCTATCTCTACATTATGGTATTTTGCCTGACTATGTCACGGAATCAATAATGGCCCGGTCAGATATCAACGGATAGCGGAAACGTATGCCCAACGAATAGACAATTTGCGAATTAAATTATCCGGTGATGAAAGTCGTCTCCATTGCTTCATGTACAAAACATAGAACAACGTACATCACCGGACAATGAACGGACAAGAAACGCATAGAACGGATGAAAATTTTAGCTCTCCGTTTGACCAAGGAGGTACTATCAAATAGTACCTCCTTGGTTTGACATACGTTTGCGCAATCCGTTGATATGTGACCGGGCTATAATGAGAGGAAGAGGGACGGTGTCATTTTATAGTTGACTCGCCTACCGCAGTCAAACGAAAGCGCTAACAAAGGGATGGGTTACCCATTGTCTCTCCCCCCCCCCCCCTTTCTATCTATTTCTCCCCTTTTCTCGTATGAGCGGTTTTATGAATAGACCGTAAAGCCGTGTGCGGTGTCCGCCAGCGCGAGACACAACACTGCCAAACATTGCATGGTATTCATAATCAATATACACAACTTTTCCGTGTGGAGTATTATCATACCGTCGAAGATAACCGATATAACCGTGGAATTATCTTACAAGAGTCAACATGTTCAACATGACAAGAATATGTGAGTATTTGATAGTAGGTTTGTTATGATTATACTTGCCAATCTTATAATGTCTTATACGCCGACGTAATTAAGTGATAGTTATTTGGAAGAATATAACATTCTTGCTGAAACTATATGTACACAGCTCCCTAGTAACGGGACGGTATATATAGTGCATGTACTGTACGCTACGTGTCTGGTGTACATGGGGGAATTTATGTGTACGCGTATTTCTTGCTTGACATGGGACCTTTTGGCCCCTATTTGGGTGAAATAAATTGGGAACGGGAACTTGAATATGAATATGAAATATTATGTTGTTCGTGTATGATAAGTATGCTATGTCTGTATGTATGGACTGGAAACATTTGAAAGCACTTTACACATAAATGTATGAAGGCCTACATGATTGGAATTATGAATTTCACAACATATCAACAGATTGCATTATATATATATTTTTTATAATAATCAATTAGCCTTTCATTTGTATCATTGTTCTGAAGTATTATTCTTTCTCCATATCCCATCAACAATTATACAACAAGATCATTAATACCAGTATATGTACACTTCAGTTTGATAGAATCTATACATTTATGACCTGGGCCTATACACTTTCTTCATTATTATTTGCTAGAGAATATTTAGAGGAAATTGTACGATGTTGGAACACATGAGGAATAAATGGACATAACTATATGATTTGTGAATTGACAATAAGCAGATGTCATCTGTTATCTTATAAAACGCATACTATACAGTCATATTCATTAGATATTGATTTCTGTATCATATATATATAACGGGAGGTATACAGAACTTTGATCGACACGTAACATCTCGATGTTTACGCACGTAGGGCAATATTTGCTCTATCATTTTCTGCTAAATGTAACATTAACATGTAGTTAATCTTTAACGTTTGTTTTGTAGAGTCCAATTAAGATTACTGCACCGTTAAAGGTGCACCTGTACAGTGTCAGATATTGCCCAAAATGACATTTGAGACTTCAATTCTGTACCAAAATCATTGTAATATCGTCATACTAAAGGGGCATTTGAAAACATCTAACCCTATTTTATTATTTTCTTACCATAAGCTAAACAACACGGTAGAAGAGAAACGAGAAAGCTCCAATTAATTTTCGTGGAGTTAGACACTTTACAGGCATCCCTTTAATCAGAATAATCTAAGCAAAACTTTCGAGTGCCACTCACCGAAATCAACATAAAAATCATACATTTGTTTAGCACATGCATGTGTACCCTCCAGTTATCTTTACTACGAACATGGGAATTACTATGATGGTGGTCTCCTGCGTTTATGTGCTTTATCTATTACTTCAAATTGAAAATTATTTTTGTTTGTACTATTTATTATGTATACTTATTACTTGTAATTCTAATACCTTAAAATGTTATGTAAAATTATGAAAATGTATTGTTTTGAGAAAAAAAATGCAGAAAACAAACAAACAAACAAACAAACAAACAAACTATAGTGGCGTAGCATTCTCGGACTGATTCAGGGGCACCCAAATTATCGGGGGCATTCCCTATACGTCTTATACTTTTAAAGCATGTTATCCTTATGTTTTCTGTTTTTGTTGTTGAATGTATCATTTGGCCCCCTCCCGCCACTGGTAATTATTAAGATGTTGCCAGAGTAGCAAAAGAGAAAAATACTGTGAGTGGCATCACACAAAATTGTAATAATAGCTTTTTTTTTTAAACCGCAGCAAGATTTTCATGACATTGGTTTCAGTGAGTGTCACCAGAATGTTGTTTATAGAATCATATAAAAAAAATAAAAAAAAAAAAAAATCGATTTATGACTATTTTTTTGGAGGGAGGGGGGGGGGGGGGGGGGGGGGGATATGTGATATTTTATGGGGACTGATGAACGAAACTAGAGTACTATAAGTTAATTAAATCCTTCATGATTTGATATCATACATCGATCATCATAACTCAAAAGGCATATGACGGATAAACTAAAGCATTGCGGTGACTTTCTAAGGATATGCTAAAATCACTTACTATCATACTGGTACATTTTGTTTCTTTCTTTCCTCTCTATTTCCGTGGCCACGGACAGAGATGAGAAGATGAGAATACACATTTTGAAGAAGAAAAAAAAAAAACAATTCTCTTAGAATTACATGTATGTTTTTGTTCATGACCTTACCCCCCTATCTTTGCTATGGAGTTTTGACATTATATTCCATCTCTCACATTTTCACTAAATCGCAGATGTGCTTCGTTTGTCCGCAATGAAGAGGATTATAAATATCCATATAATTATGTTGATAACATTTATCATATTTTCCCCCTTATTCTTCTCCTTATCGCAGATGTGCTGCTGTAGCGTAAATTTCGGGTGTGCATACCGCAGCAGCCATGCTGATCAAAGGTGGCGTAAGCCCTCGGACATCCTCCCGCGTGGACACACCTCAACAGAACCCTAGCCGACCTTGCCGTCCTCCAGCACCGGAGGAGTTTCTCACCTTCGAGGACGATGTCGTGTTCGAGTGGTCGAAGAGCATCCCGCCCGATGTCGGCGAGAGGCGGAGATCGAGGAATCGCGCGGGAGATCGAAGCAAGTCAGCCGGTAGTCATTTACCAGGCCTGTTCTCGGAGGTCATCGGCGAATCGTTGTCGCAGCGAAGCGCGTCCTCGTCACTGATGCCTTCACCTACGATCACGTCAATGATGTTAACGCCAACTTCCTCATTAATGACTGCATCGACATCTTCACGCGATTACGATGGGAATGCCAGTGATATATCCAGTCGTTCGATGTCAAGAAGCGAATCTGCAAACATTGAAATCAGGGTACGACCCGCATCACCGTACCGATGTCAAACGGCCCCGCCCATATCAAAGATTATCGATGACATTGACGTCGATTTGGACGCGATGAACATGGTGGACGTCGTTACGGAGCATGAATTGCGATCGCGTGAACGAAGCAAGTCTTGCCGCCTATATGGAAAACAGAGTAGAACGAGCCTTCAGGAGAACACTCAGCAACCAGTGAGGTCTGCGCGGAAGGTCAGGAGGCCGAACGAAGAGCGGTACCTTCAGCACAAGTTCAGGGAGCGGCCGTGTTCGCGCGCTGAGAGCTTCGTCAATGAAGATATGTTCGAGTCCACCACAGACCTCTCGCGGGAGTGCTGCGACGTCCTGGGGCCGCGACACTGCTACGACTGTGCGAGGATCACGCAGAGAGACGACTCCGTCTATCGCAACAAGTCCGAGTTTCCCAGCATCCATATGACGCCAAAGAACATCTCAACCATCACTTTGGTCCAAAGACTCTTTCCAGAACTGACAACTCTGGACATCCTAGAAGGGGTTGCAGACGGCTACATCTCCTCAAGATCTTTCTCACAGGACAGGCTGCTGGAGATCGTTGAGCGGAAGAAAGTGGAAGCGAGGAAGAAAGAGGTCAAGGAGAAATGGAAGGGCGCCGCCAAGAAGCACATAAGAATAAGCGCGTTTTCCGTCCCCGATAAGGTGCATTTCTTCAGCAATTTTACCGACCTCCGGGCGCAGATTCTTGCCCAACGCGGAAGCTACACCGGGTTCAAAGGAATGCTGTTTCCAGCGGCAGGTCTACAACAGATGCCGCCTCCAACGGAAGTCGAACTCGTATTGAGAAAGGAGGAAGACCGGGAGAATCCAGCCAACTACTTCTGCCCTCCGATCATGACGCGAGAAGAGATCCTGAGACAGAAGACTCAGCCGCGGTTCTACGCTGGCTCCACGCAGGAGTACAAACTCCCCGACGCGCCAAACATGGACTCACAGAGCGTAGTACCGAAGCCAAGTAAGGGTCCCAAACCGGGAAGCCCGCGCGTTGATGGTGGAGGCCCCAAGGCCCCACAGGGTAAGCCACCGCTCGCGCTAAGTTCTGGTGGCAGCGGTGGGATATTCGGAAAGACACCGGCCTCACGTGCCCAAGGTCCCTCGAAACTTGGGCGGCCAGCGCTGGGCGGAGGCTTCGCGAGGAAGTCAATGGCCAAATCGTCATTCTCACGGCCGCTGCAGATGGAAACTCTGACAGAAGATGGAAGCCAGAGCGAACGAGACGTTGAAGAAGAGGAAGAGGAAAAGGAGGAGGAGGAGGAGGTGGTTGTAAGGGTTGCCGCCAAGTCATCTAAACAAAGACAGTTGGTACGCTCTACATCATACAGAAATTTAGGTGTAAGCAGTCCTCTCTTACTAGAGAAAAAAGAGGAAGAAGAAAAAGAAACTGGAGATATTGCTGAAGATAGAGAAGAACTTACTGATGATGAGGAGGAGGAGGATGAAGAGGAGGTGGAGGAAGATATGATGATGGAAGAAGAAACTGAGGAGGAACATTTAGTAGAAACTGGCGCAGGGCCTGGGGATGAGTTCCGAGGGAGGATCGCACAAAGCGGCGCCTTCCAGGCAGTTTTGGAAGAGGAGGAGGAGGAGGAGGAGGAGGAGGAGGATGATGAGGTAGATGATATCGAATATCAAGACGTATCTGACTCTGGTAGCGACCTCGAACAATAATAATGCACATTTGTTATTAAGTTATTACCAGTATGTTTGTTTGTTTAATTTTATAATTTTATTATTTCATCAAATTGAGGAAGAGAAAGAGGGGAGGAGGAGGAAGTGTTGTTGGATGAGAAGGGGAGGAGGATGTAGATGATATCGAATATCAAAACGTGTTAGACTCTGATATCGATCTTGGATAATAATAATGTGCATCGTTGTATTTTTCTCATGACAATTTGTTTTATTTTACTCAGTCACTCGTTTCCGCGAAATTATTTAACTCCACTATTACAAAATAGAGCGAACTTGGGATAGAAATTATTTATTTGACAATCTTGAATCACTTTCAATATAGCACAATCATGAAACAATCACACTTATATATTTATTTATATAACACCTTAGAATGTTCTCGCAATGTGATTGGTTGAATTCAGGTCACATGACATTCGTGGAAATGCTCAATTGCACGATTTTGACGTCATAACCGTGCAATGGAACTTTCATGTAGTTCCATTACACGGTAATGACGTTCATACTTATTATTATTATTATACTCGATTCGAGGACTTGTTAGGAATTACAATACGGTATAACTAACCAAAGTAAGATATTGAAAATAATTAATAAGGGTTAGTAGAGGTATATGGAATCCTATCACTTTTCGTTTGTTTGTTTTGATAAAAATGAGACTGTCACTAAATATGATATTAATATGCCCAATGTGATTATTCTGTCTTTTCTTTATCATTACATTTAAGCTACACATTTCAATGGTGAAGATTTCATTATTTTTAAACACTTCATAATGACACTATGTCACACAGTACTATACATATTTAAATATGTAAAATATCATGAGTAATACATTTGATACTTCTCAAAACCATTTTATTTACAAATATCTCATAGAATAAAAATCATGTACGTACTTTAAGATATACAGCAAACGAAGGCCACAATTTGGGTTTGAAGTTATTTTACAGTACACGTTCCGGGTAAAACGCAGTCTAAAATAAAGGGGAAACCTCGTGTGCTTACACTATAATAGCTGCATCAATAAAGATTATTTCACATTGAATTCATATCTGTACAAGACTGTTTTGTCTGAGAGATTTCATTATTATGATGGTGATAATGTAGAGGATGATGATGATGTAGAAGATGATGATGATGTAGAAGATGATGATGTAGAAGATGATGATGTAGAAAATGATGATGATGTAGAGGATGATGATGATGTAGAAGATGATGATGATGTAGAGGATGATGATGATGTAGAAGATGATGATTATGTAAATGATGATGATGTAGACGATGACGATGATGATGTAGAAGATGATGATGAAGTAGAGGATGATGATGATGATGATGATGAAGATGATGCTGATGATGATGCTGTAGATGATTATGATGGTGTAGAAGAAGAAGGAGATGATGATGATGATGATGATGATGATGTAGAGATGATGTGATGATGATGATGTAGAAGATGATGTGATGATGATGATGTAGAAGATGATGTGATGATGATGATGATGATGATGATGATGATGATGATGATGATGATGATAATGATGACGATGATGAGGATGATGAGGATGATGAAATTTAAATAAATACACGAGGGATGATGATGATGATGATGATGATGATGATGATGATGATGATGATGATGATGATAATGATGACGATGATGAGGATGATGAGGATGATGAAATTTAAATAAATACACGAGGATGATGATGATGATGATGATGATGATGATAATGATGATGATGATGATGTAGAAGATGATGTGATGATGATGATAATGATGACGATGATGAGGATGATGAAATTTAAATAAATACACGAGGATGATGATGATGATGATGATGAAGATGATGATGATGATGATGATGATGATGATGATGATGAAGAGGGACGATGAAGACACTGCTACTGGAGATGATGATGGTGGTGCTTTTTATTTTGACTTGGAAGGATTTAATCACGTCAAGAACCTAATAATATCTAGCTCCCTCTTGTGTTGTACTGCTGTCATTTTTGTTTGCTAAGCAAACTTAGTTGATAGTCATGATAGTTCAAGGATTATAAAGTGACTGTGGATGATGATGATGATGATGATGATAATGATGATGATGATGATGATGATGATGAAGACGCTGCTACTGGAGATGATGATGGTGGTGCTTTTTATTTTGACTTGGAAGGACTTGTAGAAGATGATGTGATGATGATGATGATGATGATGATGATGATGATGATGATGATGATAATGATGACGATGATGAGGATGATGAGGATGATGAAATTTAAATAAATACACGAGGATGATGATGATGATGATGATGATGATGATGATGATGATGATGATGATGATGATAATGATGACGATGATGAGGATGATGAGGATGATGAAATTTAAATAAATACACGAGGATGATGATGATGATGATGATGATGATGATAATGATGATGATGATGATGTAGAAGATGATGTGATGATGATGATAATGATGACGATGATGAGGATGATGAAATTTAAATAAATACACGAGGATGATGATGATGATGATGATGATGATGATGATGATGATGATGATGATGATGAAGAGGACGATGAAGACACTGCTACTGGAGATGATGATGGTGGTGCTTTTTATTTTGACTTGGAAGGATTTAATCACGTCAAGAACCTAATAATATCTAGCTCCCTCTTGTGTTGTACTGCTGTCATTTTTGTTTGCTAAGCAAACTTAGTTGATAGTCATGATAGTTCAAGGATTATAAAGTGACTGTGGATGATGATGATGATGATGATGATAATGATGATGATGATGATGATGATGATGATGATGATGATGATGATGATGATGATGATGATGATGATGATGATGATGATGATGAGAGAGAGACGATGAAGACGCTGCTACTGGAGATGATGATGGTGGTGCTTTTTATTTTGACTTGGAAGGATTTAATCACGTCAAGAACCTAATAATATCTAGCTCCCTCTTGTGTTGTACTGCTGTCATTTTTGTTTGCTAAGCAAACTTAGTTGATAGTCATGATAGTAGTCAAGGATTATAAAGTGACTGTGGGTAAGCTGTTGTGCTCTGATTGCTTCTGATTATACAAGGAGGAGAACGGGCAGATGAGAAAGAGGGTTTTGTAGGAGAAGGAGTGCGGATGGAATGAAGCAAAGAGACCGACTCTGTGATGTCTTCGCCAAGAGAAGAATCGACGAGCGACGAAGTTCGCGACCTCTGCGATCGGCTCTGTCTCTCACCACAGGTTCCAGTGAGTAAAATATGAAAAATCATGTTTTAATTACTTATATATAATTATACATACGTAATGAGATGGATAGATATGTTATAGAATCAGATAGACAGAGAAAAGGAGCAGATTCCAGTAAGTAAATATAAATCATGTTTTAATACACATAGGTAGAGAGCAGCAAATGGGGATTGTTGGGGAAATAAGATTGGCCTACTTCAGTTTCGAATTCGGGACCTCATTATTGGGAGTCAGGCGCCAAGCCTGACTAAGGTAACACCTCCACATTCAAAAACATTACGCGTAAAACTCAAGGTATAGTTTTGAATAGTATCATAAAAATATATCCAATCGCACTCGGAGCTTCAAATTAAATATATTTCATACTTAAGATAAAAAATAATTATATTATAGCTTCGTGTGTGTTATAATTATAGTGTAACATAATACTTTTCCGTTTGTTAATTCTCATGCATGTTTTTACAACAGTCATGATTGCGATTTATTTTGTGACACGTTCCAATTCTAAATCCGATACTTTGATGTTATGTTTTGTCTGCGTGGTGGTCTACACGAAGTCAAAAGCCGATTAACACCAGTTAATTGGAAAACTTTGATTCGATTTCTCTACCGTATATAATGTCTTTCAAATGATACTTTGATCCGTAGATATCAAGGTATATTTGTAAAGGTATATCATATTGCATGTTATAGAGCCTCCTCCTCTATGTGATGCAACATTTTCAGATGATAATTATGTCTAGAGTAGGTAAAGAGAGGTATAATCGGTTTTCTACGTGGTTCCAAAACTTTCAACGTGATTATCTCAAAAGAACAAACAGTGACTTATCGCCCTTCTCCTTCTCAACCGATGTTCCCCCGACCTTCTTTTCCCAATCATTCAGAGTGAAGGGGTACTGGGGGGGGGGGGGGGGGGGGGGGGGGAGGTACTGGAAGCCCGTATGTTTTGAAATCGAGACCTTGTTTGATTAGATATCTATTAACCTCCCGAATGACCTAAAACAGCTCAATTTCTCAGGATGTAAACAGAAGAAGAAGAAAACAAAAACAGTTTGGGGAAAAAAGCTATCTCACACCTCGATTTCTCAAGATGTAAAAGTAGCGGTAATTGGGATGGGGAATCTTATTCCACCTTTATTTGTATATATATTATATGCAAACTTGTGTAGAAGTTTGAAAATAATTATATACTTGATAATATTTTACAATCACCGCACCTGATAATTTTGCGCACTTAGCAAATTAGTGAAGCTAAAACGTGTTAGCATTATGTCAAGTGACTTGTTCTAAGCTGATCTTCTTTACGTAGGTTGTCTTTGTTGCATGATAAACTTGTTTTGGTTAATATACCTCGAACAACAATATGAACGCTATAGACGGAACGAGTTATAAAAATGACTTATAAGAGTTCTACCTTAATAAACATGATAAATAAGTCTCATTCATTGGTAACTCTGTAAGTCAACCCAAACTTTAACCGTATATGCGCTTATTTATGCAAAGGCAATTGAGCCATTGTACAATTATTTGCCTATACGGTAACTAAAGGGTTATCGCTATACATGCATGTATTATAGAGATGCATACATATCGTTCCTGGGGCGCCGTAAACACGTCTTTTATACAAGTAATTGGATGCTAGACATTAAGATGTGAGCAAACATGGTGGGAAAAATAAACTCATTCATCCTCTAACCCCCCGCAGTGCTAACATACTACTGATAATGATATGTTTGGGTCTTGTATGTAAAAGCGATTGATGAGGATAGGCTTGTAAAAGGTATTTCAGAGATAGTTTCGTAAGTTTGATACCCATGGACATGTCCGCCATTGTATTGTAGGCGTTTCAGAGATATTTTTTACAGTAGTTTTGTAACCACGGGCATTACGTCTGCGGTCCGCTCTATCGCGCTTTTTATGAGTCAACCGTTTAGTTGGATAATGTCAGAATTAGGAAGAGAAAGTATTTGCAATGACATGTTTTTGTTTTCATATTCTGTGTACATGTATGTGTCATGACTGTGTCAACTATTGTGGAATATAATAATATGTTATAGATATATTGTATAAAATTGATGGATCGGCTTATAAGCTTGTAGAACGCATAACAAACATAGTTTTCAAGTTTGATACCAACGGGCATTATGTCTGCCATTTTGATTGTTTGTACATTTTTACAAGTCAAACTTTTAGAAGGATAATACATATCAATGAGAAGTATGCTACAAGACGTGTATACTAATTATTGCTCGCTTCGCATTTTGCTGTTTTCTATTATGCCTCACTTCCTCAAAACTAGATATAAAACAGAAGAATGAAGAAAAAAAACATACAGTCATGATTTTGTTGAAGTATTAATGGCCGCGATGATGGCAACACGTAATTAAAAGTGCGTACTATATATGACACTTCCGTAATGTGTTTAGTTAGGACAATTTATCGGTATACCTTTCAAATTGATTCAAAATCGATGAAACGATCTGTAGCCCGTTTCATACAACACTTGCAATTTATTGTTGTAAGTGTCCAATTATTGTAACTATTTAGTCAACAGCCAATCAGCATGAAGCATTACAGATGTTACCATGGTAGTTACAATACTTGGACACTTACGACCATTACGACAATTGCGCAGATCAGTGGTACATAAAATAGGCACATTATCAATGTGTATGTCATATCATGTTGATTGCATCGTGATAGACATGCAGGAGATCAAGTTCAACGTTCGTTATGATATCAATCAAACGTGTGCAAATATTAGTGATTACTCTTTTTAATAGTTATGATATCACCTATACCAACACTTCCAGATATTTTATATATGTAAAGCTTATATATGTTATTAATGTAAAATTTGATATTTGTATATATATAGAATGAAAATAAAGATAAATACAATGAAGATAAATGTCAATTCGTCAGTTTCTATTGTCTATTAAATTGATATGATATCCGTTCTATCTATTCATGATTATACTTGAAAATATGGCTTGCTCATAAAGAAGTCAAAGTTATCAAACGGACAATCTCACGAGTAGACGTCTCAAGTGCCAACTCGAAATAAAAACAAACATATATCTCATTATTTAATGATTTATATTGATTAGAATTGTGACTTACTAATAGGTACAAAGGAACCGATTCATGAATGATTGTACTAATTGTTCTACTGTATCAAAAATAACATTCTTGATTCAAACTTTGCCCGTCCTATGCAAACAATGAATTGCAGTCTTAATTAATGTGTTTTGGTATTACATTATCTGCATAACCATCAAATCAAAACCAATTAAAGATAATGTGAAGAACGTGTATTAAAATATATATATATATCTGCATAACTCGATGACATGGCGAAAAGAAATAATCACTCTTGTCATTCACTATTACATCTTGCGGTATATGATAAGTAATAATACCAATAAATAGAACTACAGTATTAACGCATAATTATTGCCGTATAAATTATACACCTGTTAATAAGTGATGTATTTGAGGTTCTTTGTCATAATCATCGTCTGCATGTTTGTTATCACTTTAATTCTTCGTATTATTGACTTTTAATGGGTTGCCCTTCATAAGTGTGATTTCAAAAATAAATATGAACCAGAAAATTAATGCATCTACACGATATTGGACCTGTTGCCTTGGCAATCAATTATTAGGGTAAAATATTTATTGGAGGTTACCTGTCATATAGGTCTTGTCTGCATGTATCTACATGACCTCTTCTGTTCTTTTTTTGTTGACTTTTAATAGTTCGTTCTTTACATACTTGTGTTTACTTGGTCATTTACTAATATTGTGACTTTATGGGCTAACTCCTGCCGGAGTGTTGCCCTATTATTGGAGCCAATTCGTTGTTATTTTTCATTACCTGTTGACTTGGCAACCGATTATTAGGTTTTCTGTGACGTATTTGATTGAGGTTTCTTGTAAGATTCTGCAGGCATCTTATCTTTTTTAAATTTTATTATTCGCGTTGTTTATTCTTCGTATAGTTGTGATTTCATAATAAATATGACCCAGGAATGCATCTACATGTATTTGACTTGTTGACTTGGCGACCGATCATTGGGTAGTCTATAACGTATTTTATTAAGCTTATTTCTTGACATATCGGCCTTTCGTCTGCATGTATCTTATCTCTTTAATTATTAATCAATTGTTGACTTGTATTTGTCTGTTGGTCATAAATTAGGATTTCATAAAAATCATGGGTCAAAATACATCTATTCGCTATTTGACCAGTTGCCTTGACAACCGATTATTGGAGAGTCTATGACATATTTGATTGTTTTAAATAAATATATGGGCCTATCGTCTGCATGCATCTTATCTCTTTAATTATTCATAAATTCTTGACTTGTATTTGTCTGTTGGTCATAAATTAGGATTTCAAAAAAATCACGGGTCGAAATACATCTACTCGCTATTTGACCAGCTGCCTTGACAACCGATTATTGGACAGTCTCTGACATATTTGATTCTTTTTATAAATATATGGGCCTATCGTCTGCATGCATCTTATCTCATTCTTTAATTATTCATAAATTGTTGACTTGTATTTGTCTGTTGGTCATAAATAAAGATTTCATAAAAAATCATGGGTCAAAATGTATCTACTCGCTATTTGACCAGTTACCTTGACAACCGAGTATTGGGTAGTCTATAACGTATTTTATTGAGCTCGTTTCTTGTCATATGGGCCTATCGACTGCATGTATCTTATCTATTTAATTCGTCATGTTCTTGACTTTTATTGGTTTGCTCTGCTTTGTCCAGTTTATCAGTTAAAGGTATTTTATCGTGTTTGTCTATACATCCCGCGACCTTTAGCCTCATTAACTGTGGACGTCCAGCCTCTAGCTGTGACCGACATTATTTATGATCGTACTTTTAGCTTTAATTGTAGTCTTAATCTAGGCGTATATGATAGATTTATCATTTTCAGTTATTAACGATTATAACTTATTTCTGTACTCGCATTTTGAAGTGATTAACGTGAAACAGGTTATAATGCCTTCATTGGAGACTGATGATGTTCATCCCAACCTTTAATAGTCTTACGGGGCGGCGGTGATTTTGATTCCTGGAGGAAATTATGCCTTATGACGTCACCAGCCCCACCAGCCCCCCCCCCCCACCCCCCCCCCCCCCCCCCACAGAAAAAAAAAAAAATAGCGCATACTTATTATAACGATTTTGACCCTGGCTACCATCTTATGATCACCAAAGAAAAACTTGTATAGCAAGGCGGAAATAATCTTTTAGGTTGGACAACCTATAAAACAAGAACAACAAGAACAGCTACCTGTGTGCCCCATCACTGTGTGGGTACCGTCTGAGTATATTTTGTGTGCTTAGTCCCAACCCAACCCAAGCTTGTAATAAAATTCCAAACCCGTGCTATCCTAACCATGGTAAACATGGTAAACACGGTTGGTCCGCTTTGTCGGTTTTTAATTGCACTGCCCTAAATCTATATATACCATAAAACCAAACACAAGTCTCTTGTAATTAACTACAATCATGATCTTACGCAGTAGATAATGATGCTTGGTTCATTTACGTATTTAGCGGCCACTCACGATAGACATGTATACACTATGTCGTTACATGTATCTTGACTAGAATGCGTCTGCAATTGGGGATAACGATCATACGCGAACAGTTACTGAATTAGGAGAAACATATCCTTTGATTTTATTGTTTGATCGAGAAACTCACTTGGAAACCTTAAATAAAATGTTTGGTTTGGTGTTTAATCGACAAAAGTCACATTAGTTTGGTTAATGTGATGCCATTTCGACGTCTGATTGTGATTATCGCGATACAGTGCATTCTTCTTGTGCTTTATTTCTTACAACTCATCTTCTGCGGAGTAAATCACAAATGTTACATTATTTTGTTTTATCGTTACCAGTAGGAACATTAATTTAGAAGTATATAGAATGTTCTTGGAGGAAGAACATTGCAGCAAATGAATTTGAATTCGGCAGACCGACTTTATTCATCATTTACGATGGATATTGATGGATCATTTTATCTTCAATTTGTTTCATCTTGACAAGTCAGACGAGAAGTGATATTTTATTAACTATAAAGAGACATTTTCAATCATGACTTGGAATTGACAATGGATTAATTTGTTGGACTGACATCTTCAATTCGTTTTATCTTGCTGGATAAAATACAAATGTTGGGTTATAATAAACATTTCGTTTTCTTGAAAAGTGAGTCACTGATAATTAATTCGATGGATTGAATTGACTTCAAAGGCTGAATGTGTATCTTCATTTTTGCCTCATATACTTAAGACAATCCTGATACATTTTACTTGATATACTGTATCATGATAATTACAGAGACACAGAAGTGGAAATGGTACACAATTACTAACTTTGATAATGTGTAAATACGTGTTGGAACATTATTGAACGTATATCATGACTAAAAGTTGACTTCTCGGTAAATCTCAACCAATTTCATCAAATTGTTTAATAATATAATAGTTGACTGAAAGATTGGCAATAGCACGAATGTGGATCAGCATGCCTACCAAGAAATTGCTTGTGAAAGAGTGTTCGGTAAGAATTGTATTTCTAAGATCAAACTAATAATAGTATCCACCGTATATCCACTCCCTGGGGAGCATTCCTTCCAAGCATCTATAATTAGGATTGTATAAAAGAATCATTCATACAAATGCTAAACTGGTATTCTTTCGTCTTTTTCAATACATTTGAATACAATTCTATAATTATAATTCCTTACATTCTCTTTATATTCAAGCAAATATGCAATGTTGCAAGCGTATTGAGCCGATACAACATACAAATGAATCATTATCATTTGAAAATTATTGTCTTCCGCGGGGTATTGATTAAAGTAAAATGTCCCAGATGACCTCATGATGTCAATCAGAACGCTCCAGTTCTCTATCATGTCTTTAGAATACAGATTGCTCTTAGAGACTGGTGAGATTAATTATAACAATGGCGTAGCTACGGAAAGGGGGGGGGGGGGGGGGGGAGGGTTGTAGGCTCCCCCATACATTTGGCAAAAACAATTAAAAAATCAGGGGTGACATTTTATTTTGTTTGTCAAATGATAGAATGTGCCACCAATAATTCACGTGACACCCCCCCCCCCCCCCCCCCCACCCACCAGCTATCAGTTGGACACATTTGGCCACGCTATGCCACTGCATTACCGTCTAATAATTGACGCTTATTCATACCCGTTTAGTGTCCCCTTTCATCGAAGTCGTGATTGTCTTTTTCATTGTCGCGTCTGTAATGAGATCACCTTTAATTAATAACAATTGTAAATTACCACATGCATGGAATTCACACATTAAGATATATTATTAATGCATCGTGTTACGTCATAACAAACCATGGTTTAGACCACTGTTTAATGGAAGGTCATATGAAAACCTTTCTATCTTGTGTGTACAATCGATATTATGTCACAAACTAATTTGACAAATATATTATGAATTATAATCAATTCAATATTTGTAATTGACCGAAATTTGTTATTATTCATTTGTTTGTAACTGTTGAATTATAATCCTTGGCATATTATTTTAAACTATATGATTAAAATTGAAACCACCTTTGTGAATTCCAGCTTTTTTAATGACCACGGTACGACCGCATGGTCATTATACCGTGCGTATAAAAAAAAAAACGTTACACTTTTGACAAATTTGTCACAATTACATTTCAAAATGTATATAAGATTTGTTCATGTTGATAGATGCCCAATAGTCTCTTCTATCAAGTGCCACTAACAAAACAAATATTTGTTCACGCTTGGGTGAGCACTGACCGTTTTTGTCCAGAGTGTGACAAATGACTTGCGCCAATCTGAATAAGTACTCCCATTCAAACAAATTGCTCTTTTGCATAAATTTATGATTATGTTATTATAGTCCAGGAATTTTCTGGCATAAAGCAATGAAATCATTAAAATTATGGCAAAGAGCAATTTGTTTGAATGGGAGTACTTATTCGGACTGCTGGTTTAATTTTCCCTCTTCTTTCAATTTGGCTCAAGTCATTTTTCACACTCTGGACAAAAACAGTCAGTGTTCGCCCAAGCATGAACGAAAATTGTTTTTGTTAGTGGCACTTGATAGATGAGACTATTGGGCATCTATCGACATGAACAAATCTTCTAAATATTTTTAAAATGTAATTTTGACAGATTTTTCAAAAGTGTAACGTTTTTTATTATACGCACTGTATATTGAATCAAAATTGTCAATGTAACTTTAAGTTGCAAAATAATAGATTGTTAGTGAAAGTATTATTGCAAACAAATAATTATACAATATTTTGAAAAATACAAGAATGTCATAATAAAATGAAACAAACATATACTTGCTATACATATCTCGAAATAATCTTGTTATAATTTGTTTAAGTGGTTTTGGCTGTGCTTTATTTGAAACGTTTATTTGTATTGAAACACAATAATTTGTGTGCATATTAATTTAAAACCCGTTTACCAAACTCAGCTTCACTACAAAAAGGGGTTCAAAATTAGACCATCTGAAATAAGGGCCTCATCTGGTCAAAACACTTCAGTACGTCATACAAATTCCACTTGATAGTAACTATCGCCCCTTATCTGTATTAATTGCTTTTAATGACCCTGTTTAGGTCGCAAATTAAGATCGGATTAAATACCGTTGAAACCGTACGATACTGTTTAGTGTTGACTGTTTTTATCCTTACCAGACGACCATTTACGTCTTATTTTAGATTTATTTCACTGTGTTAACATTTTATGATCAACTTTATACCAAAAAGATGCATGGGATTAAGGATGCATATATATCATTCATATGCAGGCATGATCGTAACGAACGAAATTATCATACATTCATTAAACACAATATTTGGTTGATATCCAATTATCGATGTACCAACTTGCTAGAAACAAATTGATCTTAAAAAGTTAAGAACCTTTAATTAGAATATTCAACTAAATAAAACATAATATAATACATAACTGCACCAAAGGGCATGTCTATGTATGCAAACTACTTTGGAATCATTGACTTCTCGGAAGCCATAGAATATATCATGTTCTTGATGTCAAAGGAACTGGCAGATAAAACAAATAATATAAAGTGTCTATTTTGATTAATTCTTACGTCATGATAGGTCCATGTAAGCTGGTTGCTACCCACTTAAACCTCTTTACGTCATCAACGTGGAGTGCGTTTAAATGCATATTACATATTCCGCGTTTGAAACAATTTATTTATTCAAACATAAAGGAAACTGACTGTTAATATTTCAAATGAATGCACATTAACAAGTTGATTTTAACCAGGGTGTCGCCGGGAATTGAGCAAACGAAAATGGTTTCGTGGGAACGTCCCCCATTCAAGGGTCTTTATGGCTCGATAGTTGAGCACCGGTCTGTCCCCCATTCAAGGGTCTTTATGGCTCGATAGTTGAGCACCAGTCTAGCAATCCGGAAGTCTCGGGCTCGATTCCCGGCAAAGTCATTTTTCTTTGCTTATTTTCATATAGACAACGGAAGATAAACATGCAGGAGCCCATACAATGTCTGTTCCTCTTAATGGCTTAATTAAATCAAATAACACATTTTAAATTGATAAATATGATCATTATTTTGTATATAAATATTTACGAAATGATATTATAACGTTAAAGGGGTAGTATAGTTTTGGTAAGGCTGAACTTTAGTAACCAAACCTGGACAGTAACAATATAAACTAATATTTATAACTCCACCATGCTCGAGAGGTATACAAAATTACAAACGACTAAGTAAAAAGCCCGTTATCATAACAAAGAGCCATTAAAACACAAGAGGGCGCTTTCTAAAAAGGCATCGGTTTCAACCATTTTTCATACAAAATTATGCATGTGATGTTTTATTGAGATAAAGATTAAATAGAGAGATCATCAACAACTATTTAAAAAACACTTTTGAAAATGTTTGAAAAAGTGCAAGCATTTTTGTTTTTTTGTTGAAAAAATCATCTAATTATTTGGGCCCCAAATAATTATAAGATCAGATATATATTTATTGATATTTCAGCTGTTTCTGGGTCGATTTTGACCAAATAAAGTTTATTCTGCCATTAAAAGTGCATGTTCTCTCAAATTCGACACTCAGTTTTTCATTACCTCACAACAAAATTGTGATGTGCAGCGCCCTCTCTACCAAAACTGAACTACCCCTTTAACCAATACAATTCATTGAAGCTTGTTTGAAAACGCTGTTTCGGGGCACACCTAATATGGATATAATGATGGTGCTCATAAAAAGCTTCGGACGCTTTAAGTGGAATAACACACCCTTGTTCAAACACTTAGCAGTTATGATACTGACCGAGTCCAGACTATCCTCGCCGTTTCCATCGCAACTTATAAACAATATAAATTCGTTACCTTATATAGTTCATAAGCATGTTGACTAGCTGATAAGATGGAATATATGCTTTGCCGATTTGTCTTATTTTCTTTTATTAGCATATGTCATGTTAATTGTGATAACAAATTACACATCTTGTGCAAATTAATGTCAATACTGGATCCGACTATTCTCAGTATTTCCTTCTTAAATAATATGAGAAATTAATTGAGATATGAAATAATCAAGATATTTAAGCGTTTATTTTTCACACTACAGTCAAACTCATGGGCCCGGATTCACAAAGCAGGTTTGTAGGAGGTTTGTACAAACCATGGTTTATCCGTGGTCTACATAATATGGAGTGCTGCTTGTATACAAGTAAAACAATTGATAATTTATAATGATATGACTGTTAGTGCTTGCTAAGCAGCAAATTTCACCATGTGAGAAGACAAACATGTATTTGGTGCATTTTGTAAATGTTTACCATCAACATTGTTAACAAGTAAGGAGTTTACATTCTTTCTCCATCAGTTTACAAATGGCACTCCATAGATGTAGACCATGGATAAACCATGGTTTGTACAAACCTCCTACAAACCTCCTTTGTGAATCCGGGCCATGAAGTTTAAGTTGGGAAACATACGTGAATGGAAACCAAGCAGGTGGAATTATGATTAATTGCGAAGTGTTTACAACCGATTTATTCGTGTTGCATTTAAAGCAAAAGGAATGTGTTTCCTTTCTTTATACGCGCATAGAGACCCTAACCTTAGTGTGCTATGCGCTATGTATAGAAGAACCGTTTATTAATATTACTATTAATTTTATAGTTAGGCCTATATGTTAAATAAGGATTGGCAATGGTCACCTATATGGCCGAGAAACCTAACACCATAAACTGAACCTAATCTATAGCCCAACTCTTACCAGAACTTTGACCTACACGATGTTACTGAAGTGCTCTGATTTGTAATTATTAACTGGATAGCCATTCCTGTGTACAAAGTTAGTGCAATGAGTTAGCAAATTCACTTCGCATTTTCGCTCATTACTAGGCCATTATATTTTATAAAAATGGGAAGAAGAATCCCTGCATTCGAATTGGTCAATTAGCGTGTAAAAGTTTTTTACTGATGCATAAAATAAAATAAAATATAAAATAAAATAAAATAAAATGAAATAAAATTTGTCATTTAAAAAAAAAAAAAAATAATAATTCTACCATTTAAATTTTTTTTCTATAAACAAATTCTATAAACAAATTTTCTCCAGTCATGCGTCGGTAAATTAGCCATGGGTCGGTACTTTTGCAGCCATGGGTCGGTACTTTTGAAGCCATGGGTCGGTACTTTTGAAGCCATGGGTCGGTAAATTTAGCCAATTTAACCATTACTGGGAAACAGTCTGATTTTCACTTTTTTTCGCGCCCATTTTATAAAACAAATGCTGCACAGGCATATTTCGTGGATCGGTAAGAATTGTATGCACTCTTTTAACTTTGGAAATGGTCTAAAACCCACTCGCTGCGCTCATGGGTTTAAACCGTTCCAAAGTTAAACTCGTGCATCCAATTTTTACCGAAACACTCATGCCTGTGCATCATTTGTATAATAACACTCATTTAACGTGAAATGTGAAACGTGAAATCCTCAGAGGACCTACCAGTCCCTTTTTCATCCTGTTTCCTTCTGGCTGCTTAGCCTTTGTTCTCTTGTTTATACGTCTAGTCCTTTCGTGATGTTTGTCTGTTATACCCAGTTTCTTATAATAATAATAATAATTTGCATTTATATGGCGCTTTATACGGGCGTTTCTAAGCGCACGGGTGGTCTGTCTAAATAAGAAAGCTAGTAAACACGATAGCATAAAAACAATACAACACCAAAGTCAAAGTAACAAATAAGAAATAACAAATACATGTATAATACAATACTTAATTACTAACCAATAAGGTTTTTGATAATGCTTTAAATATGTGCTGTCGTTTCAAGCTGTTGCTTTCAGAGATGTTCACCTCCAATTATATTGTTGCAAATTTTGTTAATGTATGTTATTGAAAAGATTTGGAAATAAATGTTATATTGAACTTGAACTTGAGATCATAGCAATACAATTTGTATCAACCATTCATTATTTTTTCACATGTCAACAATGTTGCTAGATCCCTTGAAACAAAAATTGCGTTGATAAATCACACTTTGTAATATATTGATTGTAGTCAAACGTGGGGCAGTATAATTATAGCGTACAATAATACAAATTTAGACGGAAATCACTGCAGGTGGAATTATGATGAATTACGTCAGAGCGACAAACAAACCACCTGTGCACTGTCAAGTACATGGACAACAACATGCACTGTACCATAAAAGAGGGGTGGGGGAGGGGGGGGGGGTGGGGCAAACCTTTCATTAATATGATCATACTTATTCAGATGGCAGTATTTAGCTGTAGTAAACATTATGTTTATCGACGATTATGCAGACAAACCTGTGTATAGTGACCACCTATGGACAACTAGGACAATGGCCACTGCAGACAGATTACCTCTATAGACATGTACAATAACATTGAGTTCCTGTGCATGGATCACTTTTGGTGGCAACTTTATAGACAGGTTGATTGCTAATGACAGGTGGCCACTAGGGCAGGTTTGACTGTATTGACTGTATTTTTATAGTTTGTTTAAATTATCTTCAGTTTCTTGAAGAAAATTGATGCATTTTTATTTTATTCTATGTCTTTGCAGCAAACCAGCCCCGAAATGGCATCGACCCTGTTCCAAGGACCTGGAATCATCCAATATCATCACGGGAAGCCTCTGGACTCGTCTATTGTGATCACGGGGTCCGCTGGGAATCAGCGGTCTCATCCTCATGCCGCAGGACAGGCGATGAGGGCGCCTGGCAAGAACACGGTTGCGGCACTGCACAGCGACAGCATGGAACGCTTCTACATGCCGGTGCTGTCTGTGAAGCGACCCACTGCAGTCGGCATAACGACTTCGCAGCAGCAGTACATGCAGAACAACGACTGGAAGGCGGGGACGAACAAGGATGGAGGTCAGCACCCTCCTGGAAGCAACCACTTTGTCGCGTTCGGCAGGCCAACGCCGCCCTTTGAGTGCTTCCAGTCACGAACGCCCATCGCGCAGAGAGCGCGGAACTGCAGCCGCGCCATGAGCCGTCCTATGACGGACATTCGGACGGGTTTCATGAGAACAATGTCCAAACCGACGCCCGGTGAACTCGACCTGAAGCTCCATCAAGAGCAACAGGCACTAGACAAGCTTAAGTCCGACTTGAGACGACAGAAGGCCCCGCCGGACGATCCGGACAAACTGGACATGGCGGACGTCATGAAGCATATCGACGGGATGTCGTCCACTCATGCCAGTCCCCGACCGTCCCGACCACGTGCTGCCAAGCGTCGCGTCGCGCACGCATCTCTTGTCTCTAGCACTAGCTTCAGAGTAGACAGCGCAGCGACGCACCAGGACAGAGTGGACGGAAACCAGAAGGCAGAAGACACCCAAAAAGCGATCAGTGAGTACAAACACAGACTGAGTGCACTCAATGCCCAGATTCGCTCAGCTAAGAGCCGAGCCAAGAGTGCAGGAATGCTGCACACTCATCCTTCGGGTCAAGGCGACGAAGGCGGAATGACGATGGAATCTTTGCGACTCGCCCCGAGCAACAAGGACCGCACCATCAGCTTCAGGCTCGCTACTCTGCGACCATCGACGGTGGTCGATGATGACGTTTTATCCACGAAGAGCTACAATTTGCAATCGCGGTTGACAACGCCAAGAGGAACGGCCTCAGCAACTGGGAGAGATGTGTCATCAACGAACCCGACTTCCAGAGGTCGTCCCACCCACTTCCCCGATCCGATCTACATCCCATATGCGCTCCTAGACGACCATGTTGAAGGAGGTAGTGGAACCGAAGAGCAGGGTCGTGTGAAACTCAGCATGCGGAGCGCATCGAATGTTACCCGGGAAACTTCGCTGATGTCTGATATGGACCCGCTGAACCCTCACTCGATTAAGGCGGCTCGTTGTGTGCTGCCCTCACCGCCGCGGCCTACCATCCCGCCGTCGAACACGCCCGTAAGCGGACTTGATTCGGACATCGATGACGATGATGACGTCAGTATCCGGACGAACTGGTCGCCCAGTTGTTCGCGATCGAGTATTGATACAGTGACCAGCCCGCTTACACATGTTACAGCGAGTAGTGGGGCTTCCATATCCAGAAGGCTCAGTGCGAGTGCAACATCGCCCGTAGTGCATGGGACCAAAGCAGACATAGTTGTTCCAAGCATTAGTTTGTGACCAAAATCACGAAAATATGAACGTTATTGTTTTGGGTCGATTTAACATCCCCAAGGAGGTAAAAGAAAGTATACCTCCTTGTTATCCCTATGATGTTGTATTTGTTTAAATGTAAACATAACTGATCGCGACCCTATTATGTGCCAATCGAACGCAACTTTGCGTTACCTGAGACCCGTTGCGGAAAGAGTTGCAATCGAATGTAAAGTTGCAGTCTACAGTATTGCAAGTCAGAGCACGTGACTAAATGCACAAATCTGATTGGGTCAAATGTGTATATTTGCTGACTTGTATATAATGAATGGCAACTTTAAAATCGATCGTAACCATGGTAACTACTTCTGCAACATGTCCATAATCAGATAATTGCGTTTGATATCAGACGCACGCAACTTGCGCTCGAAATCAAACGCAACTTGTTATGTAATGGGTTTAAACCAAAGTTCCTGGGCTCTTTTGAGTTGCGTTAAATCACTCGCAAGTCTTCTGCATACAAATAAGCAATATCCAATAAGCATGAGAATGCCAAGTTATTTTATAGTTCTATCACCATATTATGACAAAAACCGCCACAATTTAGGCATGTGGAGGGTTAAACGATGCATATACATAATAATCACTTTTGATCTACTTTATTATTATCATGATTATTTTAGCGGTTGTCAATTGCTAACAATTCGGTGCCAGATGTAAGATTTTTAAGTGATCCATTGAACTTATTTACAGCAATTCAGAAGGTTTTGTCACGTTTATGTCACGTTTGTATCAACTACTGCCAATTCGTGTTTACTTCAATCGGAACGCGTTCCTTCAACTCTTTGAACGCGCTTTGTTCAATTATAAACATCTCCTTAATTAGGTGGACATTCGAAGTCACCATTCGCCAGACGACGAGGTGTGTCAGTACTTGTGTCATCGACGAGAGATGGCGCTATATTTTCATAAATACACAGAAATACAATATCTCATATCTCATTTTCATGAGAGGTTAACCTGTAAGCTAACTGTTGCTTTGACCAACTTCCATTTTGAGATGGGGGGGGGGGGGGGGGGGGGGCTGCATGAATAATTCACATTAAAGCAGCAACCTAGGTCGAGCGCTTGTCATGAATATTCATAACTAGTATTAGGGTTTGGGTAAGTTTGAGGGTTATACAAATACAATGAGACCTATCTGTCTATAGGCGATCTTAGACTACGTAGAATATTGGTCACGTTGTGGTCTTCATCGCCTGGGATCGTTGGTTCGAAGCCTCTCTTATAACTCCTTTTCTTTTTTTGGCCATAAAACAGATGAGAAGCGGTTCATTTAGTAGTTTTCACTGAAGTCTGAAATATGTGGCCTACATCGCTGCGTATTTATGCAAATCTAGCGCCATCTCTCGTCGATGGCTCAAGTACTGACGGGAAAACATCGCGTACGGGAAGCGTATATTTTTTGTACACCACTGTTGAGCCATGCTCGCCCAAAACGGGCCCAAAACGCGCTGGTAAGCCAAGACTAGAGCCTGCTTGTATGCCATATAGTTTATATGCATCAGACTGCGACTCTGCGATATCGATCTAGCGAAGACAAGTCCAAGGGCGAGGTGACCATTAATTAGTGGCCGATCTCGATGCGGACTACGACCACGACGATGAGACTAGGAATATTCATCTAGGCGTAGATACAATGCACTCACAGTCACCATGGTGTGTGAGACTACGCTTTAATTGAGAAAATGGCTAGGCTTTTGATGCATAGAAATTGTATCGCACACAGCCACCGATCTTATAGCGATGCACACAGCAGGCGCTAGTCGCATACAGCAGGGTCTAGTCTTGGCTTACCAGCGCGCTTTGAGCGAAAATGGCTCAATAGTGGTGTAAAAAAAATAAACGCGTACGGGAAATGTCCACGTGATTTTAGTAGGCGAAGATAATAGATCAATTTAATCTGAGTTTCTGTTACGATTATCATGATTGGTCGTTCCTGATTTATATGCCATTTAAAAAATCTTACTCAATAATGCGTTTAAAGTTTTCAAGTTTATTTCCACATCTGAATAAAAAACAGTGTAAATACAGAAAATAATGAGAAAAAACATCAATAAAAAGAAGAGTCTGGATGTGCTTCGTGTGATATTTTATTGCAGATTAAAGCGCCCACAAGTCTAATAAAATTATATGAAAGAATATAATTTGAATTCAAACAATTTGGGTCTATTTGTTTTTTATTTTATTTCTGAAATCAACGGGTATTGTACAATTTATATGGGCTTGCAACGAACAGTCAGGTATCGCGTATCACGTGTCACGTTCACGTTTTGAGATATTTCGTGCATAATTCAGAGTAATCTGAGACGATAATATTTTTTTCTTGTTATTAGAGTATTTCTAAAGACGTGTCGTGCGTGGATTTTGACAAATGTTGATTTCCAGCTGAACTGCTACACGCAGCGGACCATTCAGTTCGCATGTTACGCCTGAAGTTCCCGTGCTCGCATATAGCTATAGTCTGCGCGTGGCCGTTAACGGCGTTGTATGTGCATGCATGTGAAAGTGAGTGAGTGAGTGAGTGAGTGAGTGAGTGAGTGAGTGCAGTGATCAATGAAAGTGATCAATCTAACAATAAATCAATCAATCAGTCAATCATTATTCAATCAATCAATGAAACAATTAATCACACCAACCAATCAATATTAAATAAATCAATTAAAGTATTTGACATCCGAACTAGCTGCGCTACTTGTAGGCAGTGGCGTACCCATGATTTGTCAAGGGGTGGGTGTAGGGGGGGGGGGGGCTATTTCGTCAGACAATTAAAGTAAGCGGGGGAGTGTGGGTAGGGGGTGTCCGTAGAAAATGATCACAGCCGAGGCCGAGACCAGGACCGGTCACAAATTTCGAGGCCGAGACCAAGACATTTCTTGAGAATCATGTAAGGGGGGGGGGGGGGGGGGGGGGGGTAGGGCGTGTCCGTCCCCCTGTCCCCTGGGTACGCCTATAATTGGTATAACAGTATAGGTAGGACTGGTTCGTTCACGATTAAATTTACCGAGAATTAGTCTCTTCTCAACGACAATTTACATTATTTTTTTTTACGCAAGCGCCAATTTACGTGAGCTTTCATGAATTGCATAGTATATCAACAAACTGTTGGGTCATGTAACCCAACACTTCGTAGACTTGGGTGACCTATTTCACGAAAGGGCGCAAAACGTGAACGTGAACGTGACACGTGATACGTGACTGTTCGTTGCA
This sequence comes from Echinarachnius parma, assembly GCA_037951105.1. Taxonomy (NCBI): domain Eukaryota; kingdom Metazoa; phylum Echinodermata; class Echinoidea; order Clypeasteroida; family Echinarachniidae; genus Echinarachnius; species Echinarachnius parma. The sequence goes on from JBAMJV010009387.1 coordinate 44,334, forward strand.
AGCCATTTATATGTATTGTCGTGTAATAATGTTTCCACATGAACTTCAGTATCATAATTGGTTATACCAGGTGGGACAAAAACGGATTGAGGAAGACATTATGATGAAAAAACATAAATGATAAGAATACAAAATAAATACTTGCGTGTTTGTCTGTATGCTTGTGTGAATGCGTTTGACAGTGGTCGGTTAGTGTCTTTACGAGTGTGCTTTTTACATGTGTATCATTTATAAATGTACACGTCGGATTTATACTGTCGCCTATGTCTATATTATGTACAGGCATGTTTGTATGTGTGTGCGTATATGTAAGTGTGCGTTCGTGTGTGTGTTTGTTCTCACGCCGGCATTTTTGTGGGGTCTCGTGTGGGTACAATTATATACTTGTGGGGTATTTTTTCCTTGTGGGAAATAAATCATAGACCCCACTAAGGAATAGCCTTAAATCGGCGTATTTAGCTTCAAAGAGTTATGTGACAAAATCTTGTGACTGTGCCCCATAAGTGATACTTGAGGAATGAAGAAGGTTGCCTTTTTTCGTTGCAAAGATTTTGTGAAAAAAAAAAACAGTTTGTAGTAGCACAAGTGTGTGTTTGTGTGTGTGTGTGTGTGTGTGTGTGTGTGTGTGTGTGTGTGTGTGTGTGTATGTGTTTGTGAGTGTTTGTAAGTAATACATTGTTTGGTTAATGTTAGGCAGCAATTTTACATTGGGTTAAACAAAAATATTTTATACTTTTTACATGTTTGATTTTTAATAGGACTATGGACAGATGGAGCGGATTTGCGTGTTTGTGGTTGTGAAATATTAGTTCTATTGTTTTTGTTTGATTGTTGTTGTTATTGTGTGTTTTATATTCTTTTATTTATTAATTTATTTATCATTATTATTTTATTTGTTTATTTATTTATTTATTATTTGTTTTTATTTTTTATTTTGTATTATTATTATTATTTTTTTTTGGGGGGGGGGGGGGTGGGGGTGGAGGCTTTAGATGGAACAAAGTGACAGAGCCCATCAGGGTGGCTGTGGGAGGGGTGTATAACCCCCTCTCAGGCATAGCTAGTGAGACCCACACGAATCAAATACAAATGCGTGGACAATTTTGTGCTGTCAAGCTTTTTATTCCCAGTGAATTTCGATGAATCACTATGACATTCTTGGTACACAACATTCACATTATTTTATCCCACATGTATTTCCTCGTTACTAAATTCCCCACTTTCCATTATTTCACCGATTCCCATAATTAAGTAACCTTATGGTGAACCAAATCCCAAATGTAAAACCTATTTTCACGCCTTCATAATATAAGCAGCAAAAAATACATTTCCAAAGCAACCCAAAACACTTTGAATATAATCGTTCAGAAACGGAATATTATTTTACTATGCATATCTATACTTTTAATTACATAAGAACCCATACAAAAGCAAATTAAATGTGTACGAATTCTCAAATTAAAAACGTTCTACTAAAACACGAAAAAGCCGCCCAAGTTTCTCACATGATTGACCAAGCTTGCAGAAATGGCAGTAAGTCAATAATTATTATCGTTCCCATATCACAATCGATTCACGATGTGATCGATTACTCCTATACCGTGCGTCCCCAAAAAAACTATACACTTTTGAAATGGCTGCCGAATAAAAAATATATGATTCTGGGGGAAAAGTTTTATATGTATGGAAAGCTCATAAACTCAACTTTCATATGACACCAAAAAGTCCGAAAATAATTCATGCTTGGGTGAGCACTGCTCACTTTTGTAAAGGGTATGAAAATTAGGTTGCGCAGGAATTAGCCTTCCAATTTGTGAGAGGTAAATCCTTTGAAAACTATACACTTTTGAAATGGCTGCCGAATAAAAAATATATGATTCTGGGGGAAAAGGTTTATATGTATGGATAGCTTATGGACTCAACTTTCATATGACACCAAAAAGTCCGAAAATAATTCATGCTTGGGTGAGCACTGCTCACTTTTGTAAAGGGTATGACAATTAGGTTGCGCAGGAATTAGCCTTCCGATGTGTGAGAGGTAAGTCCTTTGGAGCTTACAAAATTGAGGGTGATATGATAAATTCATGATCAAAACCAAACTTTTATGCATGAGTGAACAGGAATTGCATTTTTTTATTGTAGCATTGTAACTTTCCCTGGTAGTCTCAGTGGTGTGTTCATGGGAGTCAGGATGGGGTGATGGTACATGTAGCCTACATGTACCGATTGACTGATACATTGTTGATTAAGTGATTGATAGCTGAATGTTGATTGTCTAATTCACGGTACTGATTGATTGACTGATAGATTGTGATTGGTTTCAGATGTCAATGGATAATAGCAACCAGTCCAATTTTCGGGATAAGGGAAGGTGGTCTGGATATTTTGGAGTGGAGACCAACGAATATGAATTGTCGAGATATGCACAAGCACACCCAGGAAGAGAGAGAGAGAAAGAGAGGGGGGGGGGGGGGGGGGGGAGGGGCATACATGTCCTCTTGACCCTTATCCCATCTACCCAACAAAGTCCTATACCCTACATTTCACCTCCCCTGCACCATGTACCATCACCCGGTCCTGACTCCCATGAACACACCACCAGTCTACCAGGGATGTCAGAGTCTACCAGGGAAAGTTACAATGCTACAATAATAAATGCAATTCCTGTTCACTCATGCATAAAACGTTAATCCCATAAACCACAAATTTCACTCAGCAAACCCAAACTCATCACAATTGATCATAAATTGGTCATATCATCCTCAATTCCGTAAGCTCCAAAGGATTTACCTCTCACAAATTGGAAGGCTAATTCCTGCGCAACCTAATTTGCATACCCTTTACAAAAGTGAGCAGTGCTCACCCAAGCATGAATTATTTTCGGACTTTTTGGTGTCATATGAAAGTTGGGTTTATGAGCTTTCCATACATATAAAACTTTTCCCCCAGAATTATATATTTTTTATTCGGCAGCCATTTCAAAAGTGTATAGTTTTTTTTGGGACGCACGGTAGTTCCAATATAACCACGAAAATCAGCATACATTTATCTTACGTCATATTACGTTACAGAAATAGATACAATCGATTGTACGTTACAAGTAATTGTAAGTCAGAAAATATGCGCGTTTTAACCAATCAGATTCGCGCATCTAGAACACATGATCTCACTTATTGATTGTACGTTGCAATTAATTTGATCTCTTTCTGCAACGGGGCTCTGGTATCCTACTTTTGAATTTGAAATTTCTTTGAGCTATATTTCCTGCGAGTTTGTTCCTTGAAAGAATTAGTTCAGTTTTGGTTTCGAGGGCGCTTGAAGAAACCATTTTCGTGTGAGGTAATGAAAAACTAAGTGTACAATTTGAATTACAAAAAACACACAATTTGAATTACAAAAACATCTTTCTTTGATCAAAATCGGTTCAGAAACGGCTGAAAAATTCCAAAATATACCTGATTGGAATAAATGTTGCATGGGGACAATTTGTATTCAATAATGTAGAAAATAACTTATTAAAACCTACACATTTCTGAAAATAAACCAAAATGGTAAAACAGTGTGTATTTTCTTTTTACACCACACATCACATTCACATATTTTGATTTAAAAAATGGTTGAAACTGGCTGTGTCTGGAGGGCGCTCTCGTGTTTGAACAGCTGTCTTTTGATTAAAACAACCCTGTACCTTAATCGTTTTGTATGTTTTTCTATACCATTCAGACATCATTGTGCTATCCCTTTAAATCATTTGAAGGAGCAAATCGATATTGAAAAAAAAAATTGATCTTTCATTTTCATATATTCTCATACACATTTTTTCTTACAAACCGGCATTATTACTTTAGTATCATGTCATTATCAAAATCAGCTTATATATTCTCATTGAAATATGACACAAAGGAATAATAATAATATTATAACATATATGCTAACCTTTATATAATTATATTTTTTCGTAGAAATCTCAATATTACTTAATTGTACGCAAATTATAGAACATTAATTCCTAGAACGGGATACGTTATAAAGGGTGGCCCAGAAAGGATGCAACACCTACGATCGTTAATTTCATCAACACCATCGACCAAATGTTATTGTTTTTTGTTTAATTGGGTAGAACATTCTTTTTCCAACAAAATGATACCATGAGCATTGATTTGGGGTACGGCGTTCGGATCCTAGGGCCATTTTTCTGAGGCAATGTCGTTTCCTAAATTTGCTACTTTTTCGTCTCCAGCGATCCTCGGAACACTGAGACATTCTCGCCCCACGGCCTGCCGTAGAATTAGCTGTAACATAAGAATCGCTCACATTGTCTTCCTTACAAAGGGAGAGCAGTCATGCGGTTCTTCTGTACAGCTAATTATATGGCAGGCCGTGGGGCGAGAATGTCTCAGTGTTCAGAGGATCGCTGGAGACGAAAAAGTAGCAAATTTAGGAAACGACATTGCCTCAGAAATATGGCCCTAGGATCCAAACGCCTTACCCAAAATCAATGCTCATGGTATCACTTTGTTGGAAAAATAATGTTCTACCCAATCAAATAAAAAACAATGACATTTGGTCGATGGTGTTGATGAAATTAACGATCGCAGGTGTTGCATCCTTTCTGGGCCACCCTGTATATGCAACTTCGCATATGTAGTAAATTTTCCCGCTTTTTGTAGATTTGTATTTGATCTTAGAATAAGATAATTATGTTAACGTGTAATTATAAACGATTGAACATGTATTTAGTTTACTTTGTATATTCTTGTAAAGCGCCTACAGATAATTTATATTAGGCGCTATATAAATCGATACGTGTCACAAAAGTTACAAATCACAGGTATAAAAGGTAATAACACAATTTTGAACTCCCATCCTTGCAGGAACGAAGAGATGTAACTTTGCAGAAGTTTGCTCAGTCGTTATTAATGTTACGACATAGAGAGCTTCTCTCCCCCCCCCCCCTGAACAGCTCTCTATCCCACTATCGCCCTTTGCGCCATAATGACAAGCTTGTTATTCCAAAGTGTAGAACCAGCCACTATAAAAAGACAGATATCCCTGCATTCGTTCGAACTCTCAATAGTTATTAAAAATTATCATGCATAGTTCTTTTTTTATTGAATACAATCGCCTTAATAATAAAAATAATAATATATTCGATTGATTTGTTCGAGTGATGGTTGAATAGTAATGAAGGACGACCAGGCAGGGGAGGCATATTCTAAGACTGGACAGTTCTGACGAATGTATGATACGTATACAAGATCAGCAATAGGGGGGTTGTACTTTTTCAGGGTGTACAAACTAAACAAACGTTTCTCATGAAAGAAATGTACATTATCTTACAAATGATTCTCAAGAGATATAAGTCAATAGTATGCTAGAGAAATCATTGATTGTAAATATAAGTTTTCCCGGTCAAATTCGACAGAACAGCAAACAAACTGACAATTCGATCATTCAAATTAGAGCGATTTTCTTTAAGGGCTGTTCGCTATATTCATTTTCACTTTAGGAGCATTCAAATTCGTTAATCGACATTTCATTTTGTAATCCTGCATATTCAAATTAGTTTTTGTCTTACTATATTCAATTTAACAGTGAACAATCGTCCTTTAAGGGGCCCAGTGAAGTATTAATTATTTTTTTCATCAAAATTGAGATTTTCATCTTAAAATTATCCATGGATTCTAAGCTTTAAGAAAATACATACATTGTTGGGTAGGGGGTAGCTATTACCTCGACAAATTAAGGATTTTGTTATCAATGTTGTACATTTTTTGGGCTGAAAGTGATTTTTTTCTGGCTTAGATTGGAGATTTTTAATTGTACTTTTCATAAATAGTCCAAATAAAATTGTCTCAAATCAAAATTTTTACCATCTAAATTGTGTTCCTCTTTTTTCAGAGTGAAACAGCAACATCTAATGTCATGCAGAAAATAAAAATGGCAGTTTATATGTGATTAACATGCCCTAAACTTCAATTGAACCATCTACCGACTTTTTATCCCGCTATTTTCCTATTTTCATCCATGTCACATTTATCAAACAAATATCAATTATTGTGACCTTTCATAGCTCATTTGCCGAAAATCAGATCTGTTAGACTAAAATTCTAAAAACTTGAAAAGTATTTACTCAAATTCAATGAAATTTGGAGGAATTATTCCTTGTTTGTAGATGAACAGATTAATGATGGCTTTTAGAGGTAACCCTATTGTAAACCAAAATATGTACATTTCATATGTACATTTCTGATTTTTTTGTAAAATTGCCTTTTGAATATGAAGATAGCTGAATAATGTAAAAAGCCATCATTAATAATTTGTATAGCATCATAATATCTATCTTTAAAATGTTGAATGTATACGCCCCTATACCTCGGAGGAGATACGTTTTGAATGTTGACTTGCTAAAAGTTTGAAATTTTAAATTTCTCTATATAATTGCTGTTTTAACTCTAATTCAAAGTCCGATTGTCTTTAATTTAGCTTTGCTGGATTCCCCATGTCTGCCCTCCCAAGGAAAAACGCAGTATCTGACATTTTTGTTGATTTTCACTTTTTTGCAGAAAAATACTCAATAAACAGTGCTCTTTCATGTGATACATTCAGTTTTCTGAAAACAATTTGGGAACACCATTTTTTCCCAACCCTCAAACGCAGTATCTACAGTCAACCTCCACTTTCCCCAAGGAAAAAAGCAGTATCTACACAGCTAGTCTCGCCACAAGACAAACAAATTATTTATAAGCAGACAATATGAATAATGCGCATTTATAATAGTTATATCTTGTATAAACAAATTTCATTACTTATATGAATTGTGAAGCACAAAACATTGAAGCAAATTTAACATATAAGTGCATTTTGCAATACGACCAACATTCTTCTATAAAGCGCAGAGTTTGTGACAAAGGCTATTCAAGTATGCATGAAAGTGCGTGTACCTCTGCCACATTCACACAATGCACAGACTGTAACATGCATTATTCCATATTTAAAGTAACTTCAGACTTGATAAGAGAGGGCGCTCTTTATCAACAAAGTTTTGTTTTCACTTTAACTCATACACTTTCATAACAAATGTATAAACAATCATTTTTGCGTGGTTAATGAATACAATTCATGCTTCGTATTTCCTTTCATTGCGGAAATATGGGCCAATAAGTCCCTTTTTTAAGAAAAGTGTGACTCGCCTAGAGAGGGCGCTTTTTAATTAGTCAAACTGTTTTCCCTTTAAAGTATGTTAATAGTACATACAGAATACATGCCGAAACATTTTCGATTGGTTTATCCATAACGTAAGGCATAATTCAACACCCTCCGAATTATATGTAGATACTGCTTTTTTCCTTGGGGAAATCGGTTACGAACCAGGGATTTTCCCAACGTATCTACATTTTCATGAAAATCTCAAAATTAAACGAAAAATTCAATTGTTCATGTATGAAGAAAAATAGACCCCTATATAGCCTTTAATCGCACACTGAAGTTATCTTCACAAGTTTATTATTTCCGAGCGGCTGTGGCAAAAACACAAAAGGGTCAATATCTCAGTTTCTAGAAAATGCTGAATCATGTAGATACTGCCTTTTTCCTTGGGACGGCAGATGTGCTAAGCTTTCCAGAAATGTATGGTTTGTAGGTGGTAGCACCAATGGTTAGAAAGATATTCCCGATATAGTAAAAGTGTGCAAAAAGGTCAAATAATACCCCACTGGGCCCCTTAATCTAACGCCAGGGAGCAGGAATGAGAATTTAGTAGCCTAATCAGCATTCAAATTCCTTTGTAGACACCCGAATTCGTATACTAAGCGATCAATTTGGTTATATGGAAACGCGTGACATTATTCATGTTTTTGCTTCCATTTCTTCTAATCCATACCTCATTTATGTAGTTATACATTGATGGAAATCCATATCCAAATTTTAGGCAAAATGAACACAAAAGGGAAATTAAAACGACATGTACGAGAATGCGGTTACACCTATGAATAAGGAATCATACAAAAGCAGTATAGCATATGAAGAATGAGAATGGTTAAGAAGACATGGATACTTTGTATAAAATATAAAATGGAATAAAAACATAACAGAAGGATGATTATATTATACTCTGTGAATATAAACATAACGAAAAATTAATATAGATATGTATACAAAGATGCGATGAACGCGTACGGAATTAAGTAATTCTTCACCGACACCCCCCTCGAAAAAAAACTTCACCGCCACCCCCTCCTCGAAAAATCTTCACCGACTCTCCCCCTCGAAAACTCTTCACCGACACCCCCCTCGAAAAATCTTCACCGACACCCTCCCCTCGAACATTTTGGTTGACGAAATAACCCCCCCCCCCCCCCCCCCCCACTGATTATAATTATGTCATAACCGTCTACCCTACAGGCTAAAATAGATTTAATCAAAGCGGCAATTTACAAAGCCTTTCCAGATATTTTCATCACGGCGTGAGGCCCAGTCTTGCTTCGCAAAGCCTCGCCTTTGTAGAAGGATTGATCATACGGTACTTCGAGCAAAACTTGGAAGCCCTCCCTGTCACATATCATCTGCGTGTAATTAGAAGTTCCCTCTACCCTAATAGCTTTGAACCCAAGCTGAGCTGCTAGCCCAACTGACGCTCCAAACACCCCTTTTCCGACTCCTCTACGACGGTAGTCCTTGTGGGTAGCCAACGCGACGAAATGCATCGCCTCGCCAACTCCGAAGCGACCGAACAGGTCGATCTTCCCCCTCTGTTCATAAAACTTCAGCACTTCTCTCAAGGGTTGATATGTTATCTGGTCAAGATTAGAAAGCTTCCCTGATCGGATTGGCTGCAAGAGCAGGACACCCATCACACGGGCATCGTGACCGCCGTCCCCATCTGCAGAGAGCATCATCACCGACAGGTTCTGGCGTAGAATTCCGAGGACTATGTTCTCGAAGTTCTCATCCCAGTCAACACCAAACCCATTACACACAGGCTCGTCCGGGACGAAATGATTCTTCATGATGTCCACAGCGTCCGCATATCTGTCCTCAGGTATGATGGCTAGTTTGCACCCGTCTGTTTCAAACTTGTTCTTCACGCGGTCCAGTGCCTTAGAACAGGGGAAAACAAGAAGAAAATCGTCATCAGTTATGATGGCCAGTAAGCACCCGTCTGTTTCAAATCTGTGCTTCAAGCGGTTCAGTGTCTAAATAATGGAAATCGAGAAGAACATTGTTTTAAGGAGATTGCTTCGGATATGAGCGCCGACGGCAATTCAGGATTTACTTGATTATGCATCTATGAAAAAGGAAATCGTGAAAATTCATAAAGAAGTAAACAAAGAAAAAAACTTCCTCTCCCAGAGGAAAACATAATACCGCTCAAAATAATGATACACTCTTTCTAAGAAAAACGTCTTTAACTGAGAGTAGAATTTTACATTCCCATTTCATTACAGTGATCCATTTACTTTATATATTTTTACCCCAAATAATTGTTGTTTTGCATATTATGGCAACAGAGGAGCATTCCAGCAGGTGATACTTTATAGTGCACTCGTGCTTTTGTACACACCTTCATAAAGTGCCTTGCTGAAGGACACTGTAGTGCTGTATTGGCGGCATCGATCTGGGTTCGAACCCGGCTTCCGTGCTTCGCAGTTAAACGCCTATCCGATCGTGCCACAACACCTCCACTGTTTGTCTGTTTGTCTTTTCACGATTCCCCTTTCCGCGCTTTTTCGCCCATTACTCGGCTTTCATTGAATTCATTTAAATGGAATTATTCATACATCACTCATTGGGCATCACATAAATACGCACTTAGTGAACCCATTGTCTTTGTTTACATATGTCAATAAATGTACTAGATATATGTAGATATCAAACGGCAGTAAATTTAACTTGGGAAATGATAAAGGAACTTATTAACAGATCAAACATGGGCGTAGGAGGCGGGGGCAGGGTGCATTTTTGCACATTCTATTTTGTTTTTATAGAGTAAGCTAACTTGTGTTTGATTATTTAAGCTATATTCATTTAATTCAAGGAGTAATTTGTTAAATAAATGGAAGGATTTAGGTACCACTTTAGTGCGTATACACATCATTTGAACTAGCACCCTTTCCCCCCGCTTCCTTCGTTTTTAAAATTTTATTTAAACTAGATGACTAATTTTATAATACTATGTACGACATTACTGTTCCAATTTCGAGTTTTATAGTCAGTGTTATAATTTGTTGATACACGTGGAAATCAAGAACTACAATAACATTAAATTATGTCTCTGTCCCATATTTGATCATCATCATCAACTTCAGGTGGCGCTGTAAAGCGCTGCTGTGGTCTTCACGAGAGCACGCCATGCAACTCTTTCACCTGCATTTGTGTTGCACCTTTCATTCTTTGTCCAGACACTTTCTTGATATCATCAGTCAAGATATTGAATGACGACCTCTACCCCGTTTTCCTTCGACTGCTCCTTGTAGTATTTGCTTCTCAACACCTTCAGATCTCCTAACAATGTGACCAAAATAGTTTAGTTTTCTTTCCATGATTCCCCTTCTGATGGTCAAATCTTGTCCAGAACCCACACATTTGTCTTTTTATCTTTCCATGACACATGTAACAGCCTCCTGTAGCACCACATTTCAAAGTTAATTTTAATTTTAATTTTAATTTTCCTTTTTTTTTTTTTTTTTTTGAGGGGGCAAAAACGCGTTTTGCCCCCCCCCCCCCCCAATCCAAAAAGTGGGGGGGGGGGGGGGGGGGGGGGCAAAACGCGTTTTTACCCCCTCAACAAAAAAAAAAAAAAAAGGAAAATTAAAAATTAAATGTATCAGCCAATACTTGTTAATTCTAATGTTAAAAAACTGAGTAATACGTACATCCATTTAAAGTTTTCGCAAACAAATTATCTCAGTTTGTTGTGTAACTTGCGTATGGTACGTCTGGGGTGGGTTTTTCTGTACCGGTCCACGTAGTTCCTGTGTAGGCTGTTATTGCTCTGCTGTTTGTGTGACGTGCACCAAATCGCACCATTACAAGTAAATACATGCACAATCTTCCTCGTGGAGGGGGGTTGGGAGAGGATATCCCCCCCCCCCCCCCCCCCCCCCCCCCCCTCTGGCTTTGCCCCAGCCCTCGGTCGCTTTGCTCCCTCGGGACTGTAAGCTATGTTGTTGGATCATACATAATGTTGCATTATTTTTTTATGCACCATTTCAAGTATAAAATGCGAAATCTTCCCCCTCTGGCTCTGCCCTAGCCCTCGGTCGCTTCGCTCCCTCGGGACTCATTTTTAGCTGTAAGCTATGATGTTGGATCATACAAATGTGGCATATGGTTTATGTTTTTATGCCCCAGATTGCATCATTTCAAGTATATACATGCAAAATCTTCCCCGTGGGTTAACCCTCCCCCTCTGGCTCTGCCCCAGCCCTCGGTCGCTTCGCTCCCTCGGGACTCATTTTTGGCTGTAAGCTATGATGTTGGATCATACAAATGTGGCATATGGTTTATGTTTTTATGCACCAGATTGCACCATCTCAAGTATATACATGCAAAATCTTCCCCTTGGGAGGGGGATAGGCCTACCCCCTCCCGAACCCTTCCCCTCTGGCTCTGCCACAGCCCTCGGTCGCTTCGCCCCCTCGGGACTCATTTTGGGCTGTAAGCTATGATGTTGGATCATACAAATGTGGCATAAGGTTCATGTTTTTATGCACCATTTCAAGTATATACATGCAAAATCTTCCCCTTGGGAGGGGGATACCCCCTCCCAAACCCTCCCCCTCTGTCTCTTCCACAGCCCTCGGTCGCTTCGCTCCCTCGGGACTCATTTTGGGCTGTAAGCTATGTTGTTGGATCATGTTTTTATGCACCAGATTGCACAATTTCAAGTCCCAAAATGCAAAAGCTCATTTGACTGTGGGGGGGGGGGGGGGGGGGCAAACCTGAGTGTGGTTGGGCATGAGCCCCTAAACACATAAACCGTGAGCCCCCTTTGGGTTTTGCCCCCCCCCCCCCCCAATCCAAAACTGCTTCCGGCGCGCCTGCCATTACTGGTTCTCACTGTTGCTTCTTGGTCATGATAGAGATTTTTGATCAGTTCGATGATGTGACTTGGGAACCCCATCGTTGTATTCCACAATTGAGAGTGGCTCACACAGTCAAATGGTTTACTTTAATCTATAAAGCACAAATAGAGAGGATGTCTGTGTTCTCTGCATTTCTCTATTATGTTTCGTATGTTGACAATCTGTTCTCTTGTCCCTCTACCTTCACGGAACCCTGCTTGTTCATCTGAGATCTCGGCTTGCAGTTTGATTTTCATTCTTCTGCCAATTACCTTCAGAAGTATTTTGCTTGCATGACAAATCAAGCTGATCGTTCGATGATTCGCACATTCTTTCAGGTACATACTTTACCCTTGTTACCTTTGAATTTCTAAATCGTAATAATAGCTGTTATTTGAATTTATTATTTCCGTTTTTAAAAGGGATTATCATTATGGTATTATTTAAGCGCAGTAGAGTATATATTTATAGTAGCTGCGCTATATAAATGTTCATATTATTATTATTATTATTATTATACATGGAACCCTCGGTATTTATTTGATTATAAAGCATGACTACTCTCTTAATTTCTAGGACTTAAATTTTAAGTCCTTCTTACGACTTAAAATATTTTAAGTCCTAAAGACTTATTTCATTGGGCCTTCTATACCCTTCGATTAAAATTTGGCTTCGCAATCTAAGTCTAATGGGGACTTAAAACTTTAAGCCAATCAGACTACCCACAAATGACGTCATGCAATTCGCAAGAGTTGAAACCCGTTTTGACTGCCATTTTGGATTTCACGAAGCGATGTCGACGCGGCTTGTCATTGTGGAATGATGGAGGAATTTCTCGAACAAATCGATGACGATGGGAGTGTGACAAAGCTACTCAAGGGTAAGCATAATGTAGTGTGAATACAATAGGATGTTATAGATTAATCTGGGAGTCAACAGCCGACGATAAATATGTAAATTACATCTAAGTAGGCCTAACTGCGAACAACTAGCGCCCCGGGATTACATGACAGACTGCAGTCTGCATGCAATGCACCGGTACGCGTACCCTGGCCTGTGCTAGAGTCGCCGCAGTCCGGCCGGCCGCAGCGCTAACAGTAACACTGTTCATGTTTGTAAAATTGTAGACTTGCAATAAATACTCATCGAATGGCTAATATTTAACAATTTTTATCAAAAGATAAAAAGCACTGAAATTATTGAAATTTTACTCACATTGTCTAGAATATTCAGCAGATTTGGATGATGCATGTGCACAATTTGTCTTAACTTGAGTCTTAAGACTTACCGTAAAGAGATGACTTTCCTTCAAATTGTTCAATTTCTCACGAAATGTAGCTGATATTACAGCAACATGTGTGCCTGATCTAGCAGTTTGTGAAAATTCCAGGTTTTGAAATTACAAGGACTTGTTTTAGAATTAGGGGGAACAATACTCTTATTTTGTTACAATAAAGCAGAAATGTGTAAATAAAAAAAAATGGTCTTGATTTGGTGGCACAACTCTCATTAGTTTTTATGCGCCCGAAGGGTCGTATTACCCCGCGTATTGTATGGCCAAGTCTCCTAACATGGATGAACGATAAGAGATCGATGTAAATGTTGGTCATGGTGTCCAGCATGGCTAAGTTCGGCGTGTGGTGGCTCTTGGTTGTCATCGATCTGTTGCCGTTGGCGATGAGTTCGAGGAGTAGCAGGAGCGCGAGCGGAGAAGATTGTGCATTCATCGTCCATCTCGCCGACCGTTGGCCATCGCCGTCATAATATGGCCCCCTATTAAAGGGTCCGTTTTCTTTGTTGGATAAGACTAGGTGGTGCAACTCATGATACTAACAATAATCAACATATATTTTTCTTCTTTTTTTGTTTGCATTCCCTTGTAAATAATCATCTGATCATTAGATTATGAGCAAATATTTAGAATCGTAAACGTCTTCTATTGTACTTATTGAACCTGTCAGGCCTTCTCCATATGTATCGTGAAAAGATTACTTTTCGTTCTCACATTTGTATTCATAGGATGCAGAGGGAGACGTCGCTGAGCCAGTCTGCGAAGCAACGCCGGGGAAGGTGGAGAGTTGGTGTGGCGGTCAACGATGTCCTCGGCAAGGTGGTCGTCATCGGAGTCGAGGTGGGGAGCATCGTAAGCAGCAACATCCGTGGCAAGGTGAGGGACTTCACGGAGGGAGGTGCCGCTATCTGCGCTGTCTTCCTCGCCGAAATGGAGGTCAGCGACATCGAAGGGAAGGTGAGCATTGGCGGTATGAAGGTGAGCGTCATTGGGATGAACGTCAGCGACGTCGAAAGGCAGGAGAGCCTGTTAATCGCAAGCGACGTCTGCCAGAGTTTTGTCGGAGAGATGGTAAACGACAGCGTAGTCGACAGGTGGAGCCTGGTCATCGGAGGAGATCGTGGAGTCAACGATGGGCCGGACGGAGATCGTCTGTTGAAGGTTGCAGATCGCGAGCACGTCGCAATAGTGTACGCGAACGCCAGGTTGGACGTTTCAAGCGTTATCGTTGTGGACGACGAGGAGCGACTCGACATCGTCGGTGTTATCGGAACATGGACTCTTTGGTCAGTGTGCTGACGTTCAGTACGCTGGTTGAGCGGAACTTCAAAAAGCGAAATAAGCAGATTTTGAAGTAACTTTGAGAAACTGTAATCTGCTTTGTTTTTGCAGAACTTATGTGCAGTGGAGAACAGTGTTTGTTTTTAGCCCAATTATGAATAGCGAACTGTGACAAATCTTGAAGAACAGTGATTCCATAATTTTAGTTTGAACATTACCACTGGCACTGCAAATAACTATTATGTCAGGAAAAACTGATGTTGACTGTTGAGTCTTCTTAATAACATTTTGGACTGTCACAGTCAGAGAACTTAAACTTTGGAAGACTGGTTCTTTGACATGATTTAAGAAGACTCAGAGAAAATAACAATTGTATCATGAACTCGGTATGAAAAAGGTTCTTGTTATTTTCGTTGTTTTGTTTTTATGTTTACTGTGTATAATGTAACCTATTGTGATGTCAATAGCATGATTGGCACGGTGAAGTTTGTGATATATTCTTATGCATAATGATGTGAAGTAATATTATTACACTAGTTAGACATGTGTTCCCATTTTTGCCTTCGGTTTGCATGTAAAATAAGATTTTTGCAATCCATGAGTAATAATAATGAGTATAATAATTGTAAAACAATATTAATATTGCCATGCAGTAAGCCAGTTGTATCTATTTTTCTTTCTTTCTTATGTTTGTCTTTAATATCACTCTGCCTACGCCTTTTACAATGAAACCTTTACAGATTCTCCTGAGTAACTGTTACAAAGTACCGACTATGGAATGTATAATTAAGACAATATCATTGCTGGTATTATACTGCCCCCTTTACTTTCAATTTAACAATGATTTTTTTTTTCCTAATTATTTTTTTTTCTTTTACATCTTCTCTCATATTAAGTACCATACTGCTGATTATTTTCTAAAATGTTCTTGTTACTCCAGTAAGAATTTACAGTCAATTCGCAGTTTTGAACAATGAATTATGAGTTTGATTTAAATGTGAAGTAATCATAATTTAATGTATAAAATCAGTATTCATGAAATGTAATTTTTTTAGTTATGCAAGGTGACCTCCAAAATCTAAAAAGAAATGCTTTTTCAGAAAATGACACCCAAGATCATCAATTTTGGTTGAGCAGTTTTGCTTCTACGCTTCTTTAGCAAAAGGAGTTAAAATATTATAGTGTTTCATGTAAGTCACAAGCCGACCACAGAGTTTGGACGGCGTGCTTGGTGCTTACCTAGCTGTGAAAAGGTGTCCGTTCGGATTCAGTTGCCTTTGAATGAATACTGGTTTCCCAGCTGTAAATACATGTACAACAATTTGCAAAAGTGATGTAATTTGGCTGAAGAAGTATCATAGCTACCAACTTTTACTAATTCTTAGTATTCAGTATTAATTCCATCGTCAGATTTGTCTGGTTTGGTACTTTGGTTACTTATTCACTGAAGATTAATAATTTCTGTTAATAGAAACACCATGTAGTTCCATGCAAAACATGCAAGTATTACGGATTTCCAACAGAATCATTACTTATTTCTTCTTATTGTTAGCAGATAATTGAAGCAAAACTATTTACAGCCATCGTCACAAATCCCTTTACGAACATTGTACGTACGATTGATTTTGTATGGCTGCAATATGGTATAAAAGTTGTTCGTACAGCATTCGTAAGGGCATGTGTTACCAAGGCTTAACCAATATCTTTGTGTGTTTCATTTTCTTTAGCATAAAATACACTAGCTAACAGATAAGGCTAATAAGGAATTTCTGACATCCAGAAATTAAAAATCAACCGTGCTGCTTTTTTCTGGGCTAGGCCTATATAAACCTGGATTGCAATGAGTAATTTAACCCTATTAATTTTGATAACTTTATCCCATGAAGTTGTATATTTCATATTGTAATTTTCAGTTGTATTTATTTGTTTTATTTACCATAATTTGTCATTGTTACCTTAATTGTTGTATGTATAGAAATGAATTATAAGTTTGATACAAATGTGTAGTAATCATACCAAATTGTATTTCTGATATTTATGAAAATGCTTATTTCTTTCGTCAAGTTTGATAGAACTTTACAATCAGGATGGAAGCACGTCGTGTTTTATACAGTCTGTATCCAAAAAACATGGTACAGTCAGGAAAAAAATTTATCTAGGTATGATCTTTGTTGAAAATTTATGTGTATTTGGTATCATATTAAAGCAGAATGATAGCTCTTTCTTTTGCTTTTTAAATCATATCATTTACTTTTGTAAATCAAGAGTTATGCTACGTTTAGTGCGGCAAGACAATATCCCATTTGTGCCACTTTTCGTATTCATCAAAGAAATTGTCATGAAAGTTTCAACAACAAAACAATTACTTTGTGAGGACAAAGATGGAAGAAATTACTGAAGCATCTTTTAATATGATATACTTTAGTTTTGTACATATGTCACACACTCACATTGGCTTGTGTGTGTGGGTGTATGTATGTTTGTGTATGTGTGTATGTGTGTACTTAGTAGTATATGCACAAACCACCATTCATACACCACACACGCTCATTAGTGTATGTATGTACGTGTGTGTGTGTTTGTGTTTGTGTATGTGTTATGTAAGTATTATATATCATTCTGGAAGATGCTTTGGCGGATTTTGGTCAGTATTTTCCTCATAATTATCTATTTACAGCAATAATACTATTCCATTGTTAAAACCTTCATGACAATTTCGACGATAAATACAAAAAGTGGCACAAACGGGATTTTGCCTCATCGCTTAAAACGTGGCATAACTCTTGATTAACAAAAGCAATAAGTATGATTCAAATAGCAACATAAAGAGCATTTATTCGCTTTGATATGATATCAAATACTTATACTTACGAACAATTTTTATATAAAAAAATATATATTTTCTGACTGTACTATTCTTTTTGATACACACTGTATACTCCGCTAAGTGCAGTTGCTACATTTGATTTATGTTTGCTTGTAGCAGTATATATAATTTTTCAAAGGAACTTTTTGTTCAATTGTATGTATGTACAGGTCCAGGGTTTAGATTGATTCTTTATATGTTTTGATTTATATTATTGTGAAATAAATGTACATTTCAATTTAGATGAAATAAACAAATTTACACCAACAGAAAAAGTGTATCAACTCGTTTTCTTTTAAGTGTTTTCTTTTAAATCCATCATGGATTTATTTTGAAATAAATCCATCATGGATTTATTTTGAAATAAATCCAAGAAAGATTTAAAATCAAAACTTTAATAGTTAAATCCATGATGGACTTATTTTAGAAATAAATCTAAGAAGATTTAAAAAGTAGTCGTGAAAGATTTAAATTATAAATCCAATAGACTTAAAATTTAAGTCCTACATGGACTTAAAATTTTAAGTCTTAGGACAGATTGATTTTAAGTCCTATGGTTTTGTCCCTTATCTGAGTCCACTTGGACTTAAACAAATAAATCCTTTGGACTTAAAAATAAGTCCTAGAAATTAAGAGAGTAGTCAAGCAATACAATAGAGGCATGTTTGATATTATCACTGCATTGAAATGTTTTCGATTTATCCTTGAACTGTCTAGAGTCACAATAAAAGAACTCTTTTCATCGGTAAATATATGCTTGTCATGCATGCTCTTCTTTATTTTTGGGGGGCCGAATAACAACTATACAGTGCGAGTCAAAAAAAACGAAACCGGACTTTGATAGCTTATAAATCCACAAATCTAGAGGTATAATGTTGATATTGGTATCATGTTAAAGCTTGGGAAATTGCCTTTAAAATGGTATATCGTACACTCTGATCACTTCACGCTTCACCGATCGCGACCTAATTATCCAAAAGCATGCAAAAACTACCCGTGTCCAAGTTGTTAGTGTTCTTGTTTTGTGAATGGTTGCATCTGTTGTTGGATTTTCAAAGATAACTTCATCCTAAACATGTCCTATTCAGGGCCCCTGCCTCCAAACAATGGGAGGACAGTGGGGATCCCCTTCCACACTGATAAACATGAAAAACATTGGCAACCAGCTGGTATTTGTTTTGATTCACCAAAGGATATTCTTGAAATGTTCTTTTGAAAAAATGGTAAACAAACGCATTCATTTTTGATAAACACAACAAAAATGTCCCCCCTAATCAAAATATCGTAACTTTTTAACAAAAAGGTTTTGAGCAAATTAACTTGGCAGGAGTGTTTCTTTACTTATTCACTAACTTCTGTGTGAAAATGAAAGTGGTCCTCCGATTCATGCATGACTGAGCACACAATAAAGACAAAATTGTCACTTTTCAAAAGTCACGTGACTCTTGTGACTTTTGAAAAGTGACAATTTTGTCTTTAATGTGTGCTCACTCATTCATGACTCGACGGATAAATATCATTTTCACACAGATGTGAGTCAATAAGTGTAGAAACAATTCTGCCAAGTTATTTTGCTCAAAACCTTTTCGTTAAAAAGTTACGCTATTTTGATTAGGGGGGACTTACTTTTTGTTGTTGTGTTTAGAACAAGACAACGGCAAACTTGGACACGGGTAGTTTTTGCATGCCTTTGGATAATAAGGTCGCGTTCGATGAAGCTTAAAGTGATCAAAGTGTATGATGTATAATTTTAAAGGCAATTTCCCAAGCTTTAACGTGATACCAATATCAACATAATATATGTTTAGAATTGTGGATTTATAAGCTATCAAAGTCCGGTTTCGTTTTTTTTACTCGCACTGTATAACAACTTAATAAGCTAAATACCAGTAAACAGTTAAACCGTTTCACACCTGTTTAATTATGTGCATTGAAAGCGTCTTGATGGCTGGAAGCCCTGATGGTTTGAATCAAGATTGGGGGCCTTAATAGGGTCCGGGGGCGGAGCCCTCGGAATCCTTTAGATTTCAGACATTAGGAACTGCTATAATGTGTGATGAAATTGTATAAAATAGTGAATCTATTCGTAGCTTATTTTCACGGACATATGGTCCAAGGGCCTCATAACAGTGGCCAAGGGGGCGCATCACCCCGAAAGCTTGTAAATATTAATTTGGTTAGCACTTATGAAATCAAAGAATTTTCTTTATGATTTTTTTCATTTTAGCACTCTCAAGATGGGGTTTAAAAAGTAGAAAATACTTAGTATTGGATCTTTTTATGTTTATGGGTTTAATATAGCGTGCATGGCAATGCAGTAGCGAGGAGCCTGGCATGGGATCTGTGCAGGTGCTCCTGTACTAAGGCCATTGATCATGTTGATGGGGTCTAATGGGAGTGAGCCCCCAGAACCTTTTATAGACTTAAGTAATGTAGATCTCTCGAGCTGTGTGCTCCTATATAAGGTAAAATATTTAATTAATTTAAATAAGTGGAATTTTACGAGCTAATTAGGAGAGTATACAGTCAGCATGCCATATGTATGGGTGGGGAGCAGGGGGCGACATTGATATGACCCCAGTAGAATGGTAGAGGGTCCATGGGATGGAGCCTCCTGGGATTAAGGCTCTAAGCAATTTCTTACTCTTTGTTTTCAACAAAAACGACACATAATCTAGCCAAAGACATGCCTTTTCTCGGCCAGAATATACATGACCACTACAGCTTTGCCTATCCGACTTCAAAATTAACTGTTTGATGATATTCCGACTTACTTAGCGCTTGTGAACGGAATTACAGATTATTTTAGATCGTTTTATTTTATGTGTCGATGTTATTTACAGATGAGGGTTGTACATTGTATTTATAACTCCCTTTCCTTTATGTGCGTTTGAAAAATCGCACTGCCCGACCCATTTCGAAATCGGAGTTCCCGCTATCGAAATAGGCTGGCAAAGGAAATTAATCATTATTTTGATGAAAAACTATTTGCAAAACCGAGGGTCTTTAAAAAAATACACAGCATTTTGAAGGTTGATTATTGATATTTATGTTTTTCCGCACTTTGGCATTATATCCGTCGATTTTTTTCTTTCTTAATTTTCGGAATTATTGGGGGGGGGGGGGGGGGGGAACGACACGTTAGACATGTTGTATCTTAAATCATAATACATGTAATGCAAAGATATTTTTTATGATACAACGTAACGTTTGTATATAATTTATATCCGACGTGGGCGCGTGTGCATTGCGGAGATCGATATCTTTAAAGACAGTTTGGAGAGAGGGGGTGGTGGTATGTGGGTTCCATCAGGTATGATACTATACGACCTCCGCGTAAAAAGAAGGAATTTGTCAGCAATTTATAGACCGAGGCATAACACATAAAACGCCCAAACATCCCCCTGGGTACGCCAATGTTCTCATTCGTTTCAATGTAAATACCAAACAATGCCTCTTGACTTTAAGAATCCTGTTAGATCTGTAAACAAGCGCTCACTATTGTATTATGCCTTGCCTAACACATTGACACATTTTGCAATTTTAATTTCACTTAAAAAGATAATAGACTTACTTAATATCACTTAAAATACAATACACATATCTAATTACATTTTGTTGTGTTTATTTTTGTTTGGGGGGTATGCAAGCAAACAATGGACACGTGCATGAATAGATGCCAATAAATTACACATGTGCATAATAGGCAAAATATGCGACCAGAAATTGGAAATGGCCGCTAACCTGTCTATAGAGACCACCAGTCTATAACGACCGCTTTTCGCCGGTCCCTTGAGTGGTCGCTATATACAGGTTTGACTGTATTAAAGCAGAGATGCTTTGAAAACCTATTTATACGGTCATCATAATAATAAATGCGTATTGCTCTATAATGTGCACACTCACAGGCTAGACTTTGCGCCTTTGCACATAAGGCATAATCATTATGTATTTTATTGTATTATCATTTTTTGGTTTTATTTATTTCATTTTTTGTAATGTATTTTTTGTTGTTGCGGGGGGGGGGGGGGGGGGGGGAGAGGGGGTGATGCATGTATTCGTTGTTTTTCATATAAAGTCAAAGCAAATCGCCATCCTCTCGCAAGTAGCTGACGATCTGTTTGATGTACCACTTCTTTTCAATAACTGGCGCCACACAGCCATTTATTTGGAATTAATTCCGACAGGCAGATGGGAAAACAGTCTCAAAGCCTGCAGCAGAGGAGGAGCCGACAGTTTCAAGGTTTGCAGAGGATGGGGCAACAGTTTCCACTCCTGGTCGGTTACAATGTTATTGCGCCCATACCCCCCTTTTAACCTTATGCTTTGAACAGCTTTACGCTTGCAGGCCTGCGACTGTGCACATACTATTGGGGTTTGCCTTCCTAGGACGTTGCATGTCCACGCTGCACGGGTGGAAGTAAATATGATATCTAGGGGTATTACAAAACAGCTAAGC